>CAXKVY010001915.1:0-66294 GCA_964058915.1 Tetropium fuscum | reverse complement strand
ATAGTCCTATTTCCTATAGTCCTATTTCTATTTCATGGGACCAAGTCCTCTGTCACCAATATATCTTAAAAACTAGCAAAGTTTGAATTTTTTATTACCTTAAAATGTATGTTAATCCTTCTTAATTACGATGCACAAAAACTTATCACTATTATCGAAAACTGGTTGGAACACGAACTAACAGATGCTGCTGGGCTCTGGTGGTGTCATGTAGCGGATGTCGCCATGATGAAGCCTTTATAGCGGATGATGAAGCCTTTATACTTCTCACTTGCTAATTACGACGAAAACACTTAATTTGCAGTTATTTCTGCTTGTAAACCTTTTCCACTGGTGTTCTTACTTTTTTAGCACAATTTTAAATATTTTTACTATAGTTTAACTATTAATATGTAACAAATTTTAATAAAATTAGGAGCGTTGGCTGTTACATCATCGAACCCCTTAGCTGGACTCTCTTGCATTGTTATATGTTACTACGGATATGCAGCATGGAAAAACATCTGCATTTTATGGCTACCATCCTTCTTTCTTGTTATTATGATATAATCTGACCAATTATCTGATTAATGCCTAATATTTAATTTAATTAATTTTACTCTTACAATTTGAATTTCACTAGATCTAATTTTTAATTCTAAACACTATAATATAGTTAGATTCACTTTCTGTTGCGTAAGTGTTTTAATCTAGACTTAGTTTATTAATGCTCGATATTCTATAATTATTATTAGGACTTTATTATTATAATTATGCTTGATATAGATTTTTGTGCCGATAAATAATTTACATATAATGATATTGCGTTCTGTACAATCAGGCGCGTGGCTGGTTATATATTTATGTACTCTTCATATGCATTAATTCCACTTTTCCAAAATATCCTTTCATATGTATTATTGTTGAAATTATTTCAGTTACCTACCTATATGCTTTATACAATTGTTGCCCTTTTTTATGCGTGCTATTAATATGCATATTGTATATTTTTAGGTTTGGGGCGAGTCTGCATGCACGTCAAATACAGAGTGGGACGCCACAACCATATTAACGACTACTAATGATCCTTGCGTAATTTCAGCCTATACGAATTTTAGTTGCACTGAAAGGGGCCGCTTCAAGAATCCGAATGATGCCTTATGCAACTCATACTTTATGTGTTCTCGTCTTCGTAATGGTTCATATATTAAGACAAAATATAGCTGTCCGAATGGTTCTTGGTTTGATTCAGATATTAGTATATGTACTACCGAAACCACCTGCCCTTGTCAAAGCGAAACGACAGTTTCGTTACATACTACAGTGCCATCTCTAACTTCTACTACATTTTCCATTACGTATACAACAACTATAGAGAACACAACAAATATGCAATCTCCAAACACCACTTTAGCTACTACTACTGAATCACTACAAACTCTTTCATCTACAACAAAATTAATTAAAACTACTGTTAACCCTGAAGTAACTACTAATGCCGAGTCATCATCACCAAGCACTCCTTCAATATCTACATCAGAATTAACGACAATTGTGGCATCAACCACTACAAAATCTACCACAGAAACTACAACTGAATCGTGTGTTTACAATGATAATCCAGAATATTTTAGCTGTAGCTCAAAAGGAAGATTTGCTAACCTCAATGACGCGAGCTGCCAATCATATTTCCTTTGCAATTTACTGAGGGGCGATACTTTGGGATTTACTAAGTACACTTGCCCTGAAACATCTTATTTCAATCCTACTCTTCAAGTGTGCGATGTTAACTATATATGTCCTTGCGTTGAGGTAACAGAAACTACCGTTTCAACTGAGGCCATATTAACTACTACCGAGTCACTGTCAAATAATACAGAGCTGATTGAAACTACTCTTTCGCCTGAGTTAACTACAAATGCCGTGTCACCATCATCAAGTACTCTATCAACTGTTACACCAGAATTAACGACAATTGTGGCATCAACCACGATAAAAGCCACCACAGAAACTACAGCTGAATCGTGTGCCTACAATGCTAATCCTGAATACTTCAGCTGTAGCTCAAAGGGAAGATTTGCTAACCTCAATGACGCGAGCTGCCAGTCGTATTTCCTTTGCAATTTACTGAGGAGCGGATCATATCTGAAGACGAAGTACGCTTGCCCTGAAACATCTTATTTCAATCCTACTCTTCAAGTGTGCCATGTTAACTATATATGTCCTTGCGTTGAGGTAACAGAAACTACTGTTTCGACTGAGGGAACAACTGATACCGATGGGTCACATTCACCAACTATAACGGAGATGACTGAAACTACTCTTTCACTTGGGTTAACCACTGATGCCGAATCGCCACCATTAAGTACTTTCTCAATTGCTGCACCAGAATTAACGACGACTGTGACACTAACCCCTACAAAATCCTCCACAGAAACTACAGCAGAATCGTGTGTCTACAACTCTGATGCAGAATACTTCAGCTGTAGCTCAAAGGGAAGATTTGCTAACCTCAATGACGCTAGCTGCCAGTCATATTTCCTTTGTAATTTACTGAGGAGCGGATCATATCTGAAGACGAAGTATACTTGCCCTGAAACATCTTATTTCAATCCTACTCTTCAAGTGTGCGATGTTAGCTATATATGTCCTTGCGTTGAGGTAACAGAAACTAGCGATTCAACAGAGGCAACTACTACTACCGAGTCACTGTCAAATAAAACAGGGCTGATTGAAACTACTCTTTCGCCTGAGTTAACTACTAATGCCGAGTCACCATCATCAGATACACTATCAACTGCTACATCAGAATTAATGACAACTGTGGCATCAACCACGACAAAGACCACCACAGAAACTACAGCCGAAACGTGTGCCTACAATGCTAATCCTGAATACTTCAGCTGTAGCTCAAAGGGAAGATTTGCTAACCTCAATGACGCAAGCTGCCAGTCGTATTTCCTTTGCAACTTACTGAGGAGCGGATCATATCTGAAGACGAAGTACACTTGCCCTGAAACATCGTATTTCCATCCTACTCTTCAAGTGTGCGATGTTAACTATATATGTCCTTGCGTCGAGGTAACGGACACTACTGTTTCGACTGACGGAACAACTGATACCGATGGGTCACTATCACCAACAACAACGGATATGACTGAAACTACTCTTTCACCTGGCTTAACTACTGATGCTGAATCACCATCATTAAGTACTTTCTCAATTGCTGCACCAGAATTAACGACGACTGTGACACTAACCCCTACAAAATTCTCCACAGAAACTACAGCAGAATCGTGTATCTACAACTCTGATGAAGAATACTTCAGCTGTAGCTCAAAGGGAAGATTTGCTAACCTCAATGACGTAAGCTGTCAGACTTATTTCCTTTGCAATTTACTGAGGAGCGGATCATATCTGAAGACGAAGTATACTTGCCCTGAAACATCTTATTTCAACCCTACTCTTCAAGCTTGCGATGTTAACTATGTATGTCCTTGCTTTGTGGTAACAGAAATTAGCGTTTCAACAGAAGTAAATACTACTACCGAGTCACTGTCAAATGAAACAGGGCTGATTGAAACTACTCTTTCACCTGAGTTAACTACTAATGGCGAGTCACCATCAACTGCTACACCAGAATTAATTACAACTGTGGCGTCAACTACGATAAAAGTCACCACAGAAACTACAGCTGAAACGTGTGCCTACAATGCTAATCCTGAATACTTCAGCTGCAGCTCAAAGGGAAGATTTGCTAACCTCAATGACGCGAGCTGCCAGTCTTATTTTCTTTGCAATTTACTGAGGAGCGGATCATATCTGAAGACGAAGTACACTTGCCCTGAAACATCGTATTTCAATCCTACTCTTCAAGTGTGCGATGTTAACTATATATGTCCTTGCGTCGAGGTAACAGACACTAGTGTTTCGACTCAGGGAACAACTCAGACCGATGGGTCACTATCACCAACAACAACGGATATGACTGAAACTACTCTTTCACCTGGCTTAGCTACTGATGCTGAATCACCATCATTAAGTACTTTCTCAATCGCTGCACCAGAATTAACGACGACTGTTGAAGTAACACCTACTGTGTTGACTGACGCTACTACTGATACGGAGTCACGGTCCCCAACTACAGCAGATATGAGTGAATCTACTCTTTCGTCTGAGTTAACTGCTAATGCTGAGTCATCATCATCAACAACCACCATTTCTTCTTCTGGTATTTTAGTATTTATATTGCGTTTTTCATAGTCTCCTGATGCGTTACGTTCCAAAAATACAAATGCATCATTAATAACAAAATACGAAAAAGGAATTGTAGATAAGTTAGGGAACCTGTGTATATAAGTACTCAAAAATTGTCTTCAGTAATGACAATTTCTATTCTATTCAGTTCAATATAATAGGTTTACATATACATCTTGGGATTGACATCATTACATAGATAAATAAGCAAATAGATGAATAAGAAGTAAGGCACACTTACCAATTGTATATCTAGACATATATACGGAAACGAACTACTTAGAAGTTGCACAAGTTCTTTCAAATTCATTGAGGATCTTCAGAGTGATATACGATTTGTTTTATTGATCATTTATACTTGAATTTAAAATATTAATACTTCAACACTTTTAGTGACATTTTGTGATATTAGTTTTGACGGAACTGAAATTCACAGAAAACACAAACCTATTCTACTAATTATATTTGTTCTATTTGACCATATTATATATAAAAGCATTAGGCATATAGTTATCCAGAAGATAAACTTTAAAATACATTTTAAAGTCTAGATTTTTTTCACAAAACAAATATGAACAGCAAAGAAATGTTTAATCTAATAAATTGTTTATATTTTCTTATGTGTTATGTGGATATTTATATCCACTACAAATGAAACAACTTTATTCACAAGATAGGGAGGTTTTGCGGCATATATATCTTTTGAAAGTACTGTGAACAAGTGTGCCTTTTTTTGCGCGACAAAGCCATCCATTTTAGGGTGGCTCTGTGTTGTCCTTAATGCTACCTACAGACTAATGGTTTTTGTTGATTTTATCAGTTTCTATTTTATCTGCTTTTATTTTTTTGTGAATTTAACAGTTATTTTTAATTTTGTATTTTGGTTCTCGCTTATTATATGGTATTATATTGATATTACTGAGATGTATATAATAAATAGGAGGTATATTAGGACCTTCACTTGCGTCTATTAGGTAGGTGCTATGAGAAATATTATATTTTCTTGTGTGTCATTTGAAATTAATATTTATCTTGTTAGGTTTAGATGTGGCAAGTTCCATAATTGGACATACATTGTTTATTTTTATACATTTTTGTTTTTGTTTAATAAAGTATAATATAACAGGTTACTCACAGTAATAATTATTATTGATAATATTTTGATTACAGCGAATGTGTACCTAACCTAAATATATATGTTTTAATATAGTTTACCTATAAATAATATAATTAAATGTGATATTAAAACAACGAAGAAGTTTTAGATACACAATGATAGTTTTCAGCAAAAGAGCAAGCAAACGGTGACATACGACATCATTTAAATTAGTAACAAAGACAAATAACATTGAAATGAGATAATGCAGTATCTAAAAGACGTCACATCGGCTCGCAGTTCCCCCCAAGTACCTCTCCCAAAAAATACTGGTTGAAGTAACCTTAGTTATTTGATTTGCCTTGGTAAACAGTCATTTTCAATTTCACAGTCACAGCCACTCACAATTTCAAGTCACAGTCAATTTTCGCTCCGTCTATAATATCCGTCCATAATGAAGCACACGTGATCACAGTGCGGGCCCTTTTCGTCCCACCCTCACCACTCGAGTTATGTCTCCCTGGTCTCTAGTCTTTTTGCATGAAACAAATAATAACAAATGCCAAACAGTAGTCTCGATAGTGACACACCTATACTTTTGCTCCTTATAAAACAATATAAGTAGGTAGAATTAGTTCGAGGTAAAATTTCATTTGGCTCCACTTACCACAATTTGCCCCCCAAGGCCCCCGCCGATAGTTTTTATTTAGTTTCTGAAGAAGTTACTATTTATAGACGTGCCTAAAATAGCGAAGATGTTACATTAATATGCCTTTCTGTTGCTTTTCAAATATATGTAGATATATTTGCTGTAGTAGGCTTGCCTAAATAAAATGAGCAAAATTTGAACTATATCTCAGAGAAACCATAGAAATCTGTTTACAGCAGCATTTTATAATAGAGCCATCAGTCAACAATTACCTTGGTACCCATTTATTTAAATGTAATCAACTGACATTTACAAACTGACAATGCAAATAGTATGAAGTAAAACATAATTTTTACAACTAATTTCAATGAAATGTTTTGGTTGGTTCCATGTTTGAAGGTAACTATTAAGAAACAGTAGGTCTCATTTTAAGTTTTCTTTTTATTTCAAGGTAGCTTTCGTTTTATATATTACTTTAGGATCAGTAATTGCGGTAGAGGTTACAGATGAAAATCCTGTCAAGAGCACTACTATTGGTAGTTCCACCACCAAGTCTGGTTCAGTGATCTCGACTGGTATTAAAAAGAGCCACACGGTTCCAACCACAAAGATGGATATAGATCCAGCTCTTTTGAGTTTCTTGCCTACTTTCACTGATGAGACAACTGGGTCATCGACGCAGTCTACTATGAGTAGACAGGGATTCTCTTGTAACAAGCAAGGCACTTTCCGTGACTCAAAAAATTGCAATGATTTTTTCGTCTGTCAGAAAAATCATAAGAATGATGAATTAGAAAAACACAGACTCAGTTGCCCGACGGGAACAGCTTTTGATGAAGAGGAAAGGAAGTGTACAAAGAGAGCTTTAGAAATATGTCTTGCAAAACAACATAACTTAAGTCATTCAGATTAATGGTCATATTAGAGAGATATATGTAGGTACTTTGTAAATAAAATTTCTAGTTTATGATTTTGTAATTATTTTAATAAGCACTTAAGCTGAAATTCTGTTTACAAGAAATACACGGTAGTTAACGAAATTTAAAAAACGGCATTGGAATCGTTAGTTATTGTATTTTTTAAATATAACATAACATTTGAGGTTAATAACAATATAAGTAAGTAGGACAATATAAAAAATTGCGGAGTCATACTGAACTATTATTGCATTATAATATATTATTCAACGAGCAATTAATGAGCCATTATTAAGGCAGGGCAGTACCTACGCGTACTTCGTATTTTAATATATATGATTGGTACCATGTAACCCCGTCAAAATAGCTCACATTAATTCGCATAGAGCTGAAAATTAGTACGAATGTTGGGAAAACCATTGTAAATGAAATGTAAAAAGTTCCCATCGATCTCACATCAGCAAAAAAAAATATTCGAGGTGCCTATACTCTTGGCTAAAGATGTGACCTCGATAGGAAGGGGCCTAGCGGTGCCATCGCTTTTTATCCCTAATATCTATGTAGGCCGAGACCGCGTCGTAAGTGGTAGGCCGCGCACTTCACGTAATTCTCTCCAAATGAGATCAGTGTCACGTAAAGTTACGCAGCCTCCCCCGTTCCGACTGATGGGCCCCACCGGCAGAGCCTTGCTTCTGACGCTCTTGACTTATTATTGTATTACCCCCGCCCGTGTGTATTACCCCTGGGGGTGTCGTGTCGGGTGTTTGAGGGATCCTTCCTGCTTCTCGCCAGGCTTGCTAGAGCCCGACTGGGCGGCATTCAGGTTGGTATGGGAGGATGAGCATTGTAGCTCAGGATGACGGAGCTCGCGAGATAATTAAGTATTAGCTCGCTGGCTCCGTCATGTAAGGTAAGGGTGTGTGGTTTGGCAAGGTAGTCGGCCTCGCCGTCTACTGGATTGGGCTGTTTCAGTGTCTTCTCGATCCGTTTTCTTTGGTCCTGTTCTATCTTTGGTGTCATCTGCGTCTTCTCGCAGCAGTCGTGCTGAAACATAAGATCGTGATCGTGACTCCACATAACCTCATAGTAAAAAGGAAATTTCTATAACATTTACTACAGTCTGACAGACTTGTGAACAATGTTTATATTTCTTCTGTCCGTGCGTTGAAATTGAACTCCTAAACGGCTGACTGATTTTTATGACATTTTGTCTGTATGATTGAGTTGATTCGAGAATGGTTGAATCCAAGATTCGAGAATGGTTGGAGAATGGTTGGAATGGTGGATTCACAATTTGATCCGATAGAAAATATTCTTTAATTAATTTAAATACCTATAAATTAGGATTATGAACGGTGCATTCGCCATTTAGTAGACGGATAAAATAAGTTCTATCTACTAATTACCTGTTGAATATCCAGTAATGAAACTAATTGTAGTAAATAATTAAGTAAATTATATAATTTTAAATCACAAAATTTTGGCACAAAATTTTGGTAATTTAATACTGTTCCCACTTCCAAAATCTGAAAATTTCATATCACTGAAGCTTTGCTCTCTTGCATGATCCTGGTTGAGCCATATCATCACCATCAGAAGGATCTTATGTGGTTGAATCATCTCAATTTGTTGGAAAACCGATCGACTTAAAGTGAAACTCAGTAGAAACTCAGTAGAAACTTCTCATTTTGGAAATAAATCGTCCTGCCATATATTAAACATCGTAAGGAAACTCACACAATTGGCCCAAAGTCATATAAGTATTTTATTTGGATTGAGGCACACTATGGATTATCTTACAATGAAGGGGTTTACAAATTAGCCAAGAATGTGACCACAGATGGCATCACTTCCCGGTACAAGATACCTGCAACCGATTTACACGTCAGGATTATAAATTCACTCTCTGTAAAAAGGCACCATAGTTACCAAAAGCATATTTAGATAACTCCACTAATATTTTTTTATTAAATCCTCTTATTCAAATAGACTTTGGCCAGGAAATTTCCAAAAAACTCAAAAATCTGCGTTGCTCGGACTGTTTGATAAGAGATGTATTCCATCACATACCATTCCTGAAAAAATACTTTTTGTGATTGATGGAGGATACATACTTCTTAAAATCATTTGGCAATTTCCAGCTACTTACATTGTTATATACAAGCCATATTTAAATTATCTCCTTTACAATTATGGACAAAAATGCAACATGGTTTTTGATGGATATGAAAAAGACCTTTCTACAAAAATGCAACAGTTACGTCGATATAAAAAACTGCTTGTTCTGACATCCGATTTTCTGAGGACACTTTGGCAACCATCCATCCGGTCCAATTTTTCTAAAATAAAAATAATAAAAAGGAATTTATTTTTCAATTACCTAAAATCAGCCGGTAGGTGTTCAAGTCTTTCAAGCACAGGGTGATGCAGATACCCTGATGGTGGATAATGTTCTGGAAGTGAGGAAATCAGAGGAATTTGACCTCACTTTACCACAAAACGTTCGATGGTATTAGGCAATTTAGGCATGCAAATGAATGCCAATGTGACACGGCCGAGGAACGTGTAAAATGGATCCGTAATATTTGAACGGGAAACGTTCCTATTCTGCATCACATGCACCAATTGCTTTATGATATGACGAAAGGTACATAGTGAGATCAATATTTTGTTATACTACATAATAATGTCATAATGTTATGGGCGATGTAGATAAAATCATTTGTTTTTCTTTAAATTCCTGGAAATCGGTTATACTTGTCAACGCTGTTAAAAATGCGCTAGCACGTGTGAAGAGATCGATATAACGAGGGTTTTCTGCTCGAGTTTGTATGTCTCATATTTCGATGTTCGTATTTTCTTCTCACTTTCGGATTTTATGTACCCTTTTTGTGTTTCTCTGATTTGGTAAATGGCGATAAATTGTGTAGCTGGCTAATGGGAATTACCCAAGGCTAATGTAATCCAAAAAAAAAATATTTATGTCGTATCGAAATGGTAGATGTTACGCTTTATGCTGCGACACTATAAGTGGAACAACGCACAACATAATGCTTATCTGAACCTAAAAAATATCAACTAATCATATTTTTATGGCACTTCGTATTTCATCTAGGTAAAATATATAATAGATGTGCAGACTGTATATTCTTCACTTTATTGTGGAATTTGTTTCTCTTTTCAATAAACATCCTGGCAATCCTCCTAATTATATTTAATTTTTTTAAGTACTTGAGTGCGAATAACTGAGAAGTAGGTAATTTATCATCTTAATCTTAGGTAAACCCGCTATTTCCTTATTAAACATAATTGGGGTGCGCGTACAGATACGTGCAAGCAACTTCTCTGCGAAACTCGAAGAGTATTGCGTTTGATTAAAATCAAATGCAAAAGTTAGTCGACAATTTTCGGCGGAAACCAAAAATTTTTGTAGCATCGGGAATTGTGATAGTCATCAAATTTAAAAAAAAATTCAAAATACCTCTCTGTCTGTACGATCTCTCAACAACTAAATGTTCAAACAACGTAAGATTTGAGAGAAAATCGTTTTTAGGTGTAGGAAGAACCCTATTAATTTGAGCCAAATCCAATAATAAATGCCCCTGCAATGGGGCTTTTCCCAAACCATACAAAAAATGTATCTCAAGAATAACAAATGTAAAACTTTACAAACGTAAAACTTTTTTAGTAAATTATGATTGCTATGCATCATAACAGAATTTCATAAACATCTATCAATAAATACCCGCTGTAGGAAGGAAGATCTGTCAGTATTTTTATATTCATTATCGTGTTTATATCATACAGAAGCCAATGAAACTCAAACTCGCAGTAACACGGTGGTAATATTCTGGAATCGCAGTCGTCTGGCACCGGGTTCAAATCCTACCAGGACAACATTTGTTTACGTTTATTATTGTTTTTTATATATTCATCTAACATGTAACGGCAAAATAAAAAATAAATTCTAAATGAAGCATACCGTCCTATTAGCATAACTTCATTTCTACTGAAGACGATGGAGAAGCTATATGAGCGAGATCTGAGGGATGAAACATTGATTAACAATCCTGTGCACCCCAACCAACATGCATACATACCAGACCCACCAAAATCCACCGACACTGCCCTCCATGTGATAGCAAGTCGGATTGAGAAATCATAAGAAATCTACCTGGGTGTCTTAATAGATATAATAGATATAATAGATATAATAGATATAATAGACATAATAGATATAATAGATATAATAGATATAATAGATATAATAGATATAATAGATATAATAGATATAATAGATATAATAGATATAATAGATATAATAGATATAATAGATATAATAGATATAATAGATATAATAGATATAATAGATATAATAGATATAATAGATATAATAGATATAATAGATATAATAGATATAACAGATATAATAGATATAATAGATATAATAGATATAATAGATATAATAGATATAATAGATATAATAGATATAATAGATATAATAGATATAATAGATATAATAGATATAATAGATATAGAAGGTGCGTTTGGCAAAACCACCTTTCTTAAAATTACATCGGCCCTATCACATAGGAAAGTTCCTCATATTGTGGGAAGCTGGATATCCAACATGCTCTCCAAAAGTGCAGTACAAATCAGGGGAGGAGACACTGTCATAAGAGGACTGGTCGCGAAAGGCTGTCCGCAGTGAGGTGTTTTATCACTACTGCTGTGGAATCTGGTTCGTGACAGCCTCCTAAACCACCTCAACATGGAAGGATTCTACACAATTGCATACGCAGATGACCTAACGATACTGTTTAATGGAAAATTCGAAGGACCCCTCTGCCAGAGAATGCAGATGGACCTAAGAATAATCGAAAATTGGTGTGAGGAGCATGCCCTATCTGTCAATCCCAAGAAGACGGAAAGCACAAGGGGCCCAATGGGGCCTAACTGCAGCGGATCTCTGATCCGCACTCAGAACAAATTACAGATACAGATACAGATACCTATCAAGGGTTTAGATGGGATCTTGCCTTAGTAGTAGGCTGCATTATCTAATACAATGTCTTTCCAGCTTTTTACTACATAATTTAAGGCCATTTTGAACCCAACCATCCATTCCACAATTTAAAATGACCATCCTCTGCTTGGAGGTACATCTTTTAGCTGACATCTGCTAGACTCATCAGTCCAACCTTTCTTCGCACTGTCGTGGGTGTCATACCAGGTTTCTCAAATCAATATGTTTTCCTTTATCTCTAAATTCTTTTACTTTCTCTAAATATTTTATTCGCCACTTTACGATTCTTTGACTTACGCAGCACGCTTATCAACAATTGTAAAGTTGAAACCCAATTTTTAAGACTGTTTGAAGCTCTGTAAGCTCTGTAAGTTTCTCTAAAATTATTTTTATGGCGGGAACTTAATTGTTTTTATATTTTTTGTAAATTATATTTCTTAAAAGTTTGCTTGTGTCCAAGTCCAAATCTTTGGATATTTCTTCATCAGATCACTATTTTCTTGTTTTGTTTCCTTTCTTTACAAGCTGACATAAAGTACTGTAAGGAAATCTACAGTGCTGAGAAAAGTATCAAAGCTAACAGGGTTTGATACTTTTCTCAGCACTGTAGATTTACTTCTCCTATGTCCACAGGATCTTTTAAGTTGTTATACACATTTAGACAAATTTGTTTTTCTTGGTAGTACAAAAATAAATGTTTCTTTTTTTTGTGAAGTTCCTTCTTCTAAAGCCTCGCCTTAATCTGAATCCTCGCATTCGACATGGGGTTCTACCAAATTCATATTCATTTTCGATATAAGGATCCACATTCTCATAATAATTCTTCTCCAATTGCCTCGAAACAGTAGAATTATTCTCCCACGGTCGAAACATTGTATACTATAAACTATTATAAGAGTCTAGTTAACAGTGAAACTCTGCGGGAAATATGAAGCAGATAGTTAATTTAGCGTGTGGTTACTACTATACTTACGCTCCTGAGAAAAACCAAGCCCGGACCTGACTCGGTTTTTACTTAGGACGAGGTAATACTCAGATGTTTTTTATACGAACTTTTGCGTCTTTTTCCTTATACTGCTATTTATACGCATATTAATTATTTCTAACGGGTACTATACATATCGTATCGTAGGTAGGTAGGTACTTATTTGATAACAGAATGTTTATAGGTATGTAGTGTTAGATATAACTCAATATAGATAACTTTAAATACAGCTATATCTACTAGAGCGCAGCATAGACCATATGTCTACTGTTCAGAAGATGGCAGTAATGCATCAGTAAAATATTATATTTATTATTATATGTTATAATCTTTGGTAGTTTAAACTATTCTTCAACTATTCAAAAATAAATATCTATCTTTGCGTTCCTCCAACACCTAAGGTTTAATATCACAAGATGGGTAGTGATATATCAAAATCGTTGGACATGGAATTAGAAATAAATAGTGTCTTTGGAGTTCCTTTCAGTCTATTAGAAAATATAGACTCGGATGATTGAGTGTTGCCACCGGCGCTAGCGGTGATCAAGATCGGTTAAATGATTTTGGGCGGTGATAACATAATATAGTATTTCTTTATTATTGTGATAAATATTTCTTTATTATCGCAATAGATATTGTACATAGTACCGGGCTACCGGGTTTAAACCTTCCTGTCTCAATAATTCCTTTATTTAAAAAGCTTCTGTTGTCGAATGACAGAGCTAATATTATTTCTATATAATGTTTTTATTCTTATTATCTTGCTTTTTATTCATCTTACGCTTAAGATTCCACGCAGTTTTCGTGATACTATATCAAAAGCTTGTCCTAAATCTATAAACTTCAGAAATACCCTATTTTCTCTTGCACTGATTTTTCTCTCATCTGTTTACCGAAAACATATGGTCGTGGATACATATTTCTGTTTGAAATCAACTCTGTGACTTTTGCAGCGTATTATCTATTATTGGTCATATATTTTCCCATGTAGTTATTACAATAATTATTCTTTCTATCTTCCTTCTTGAATATCGGGACTATCAATGCCATTATGCCCATCCTTTGGGATATGGTCTCTCGTCCCTATTATGTTATTGATCTTTAGAAGCACTTAAAACCATCCCTGTCCTTTCTATATCATCGTGAGCACCTAGTAGATCTTGAAAATATTCCTTTTAGCTGCTCATATGTCTTTAGCGTCTGTTATTATTGGCCCATTTTTACTTTTGATCCGACCTGTATCGTATCCATTATATTCTTTGTCTCAATGGTTTTAGAATTGCATAGAATAATTTTTAATTTATTTTGTTGTCTTGTTCCATTTTTCTCCACTTACTTACTTTTGCTGTAATTAGTAGGTACCTAGTTATCGATTAGTACATCATTATCTGACTGTTACATCATTATGTAACTAATTTAGCTGTTCTGTCACGTAAATACTACGCCACTTCATATGATACAACCTTTTAATTACAACCTTTTTAATTACAAGTTTTATATTCACCTTTGCGGTTTGTTTATTGTCATTCTTCTTTGTGCTGGTTCTATGGAACTTCTTTATCTGTTTCCATTATCATATTTTGGAATATTTCCTTATTTGTTTATTCATTTGCTTTGCAATTTAATATTTTTTAATTACTGTAACATCATAGTCTACTGTTATTTCCTTATTTACTTATACATTTATACTCCTTATACATTTGGTCAGTGGCGCATTAAGCAGGGTTATAATAATATTATAATCTTCCCCAGAAGTTAAAATATTTTACCATAATTTCGCATTGGCATTTAAAAATGAAATATGTCAAAAACTATGTAACTCTCAACACCCCTCCCGTCAACATGTTTTATGGTGCGCCGCTGTATATTTTTCAAACTAAGTTCTAGCACAGCCTACATAAGCCTCAAGCCACAAGTGGCCAGTTTCACCACAGTTTCACGATGCAATAGTGGAGATACAACAAGCTCGCTTACCTAAAGCTTGCTTCAGTTTCTCGGTTTCGTGACCCCCGTCAATTGCTCGAGTGTCGCGTATCTTCACACGCCACGCCATAATATAACGTGAAAGCGCTATTTAAATTTACCAAAAGCTCGAGGTTATTTGACATATTTTTTTAAGAAACTCAGCGAAGGTGACAAGGCTTTCCTTCAGGCTTGGTACGGACATACAAACTACTTAAAGTCGTTAAGTGTATATAACGCACAAATGCATCAGTTGCCCTAGGAAAATTTCGTGCCGGAGATTTTGGCGTACTATGGAGCGAAATAGAATACTGGGAATTACTCAAGATGTTTGCACATTACAGCGTTAGGCGCTAACATTAGCCTGACGCAGTGATTTAGTCAGCCAAACATACCAAATGTATAGTGTTTACAGCAAATCTTGTTTTAAAGAGGAAACTCGTGGTCGCAGGAATAGAGATGCTGGTGACGAAGAGATAATCTTGTAGAAGTAATGAAATCCTTTTTCTCACACCATGAATCTTCCGATGTGGTCAGCAATGTAGTAACTATGGATAGAGGGACTCCAAAAATATCAGATGCGCTTCTAGGTGCGAAGAAGAGAGGCGAACATCTTATTGCCGAGTTCGTCACAGAAAGCTTTCTGAAGAGTGGAGAAGCTGGAATTTTCCGCAAAAGATACAATGAAATGTAAATAAAAATGTTCCACCCACTTTAGCAGATCTTCGCAAAGAAAACTCACAAGATGGTACGACAAAAGTAAAAAAGTAGATAAAGTTTTTACATTTACTGGTACTAGCTTACGAATCTGGAAGGAAAATAGACCTACCTGAAATATTCATATATCAGCTTCGTGCCGTTGTCCCCTGTTGTTATAGTGGCAACCTCAGGCCAGTGGAATAAGCTTTACTGGCGATCATGAAGCTGGTAGAATGCCCATATGTCTATTTATCAATGTCTATTTATTGATAAATCAAAATCAGTGCTGATTATTGATGGCATGGCGTTTGTCAATACCCTTGGCAAAGTTATAACAGATGTAAGAAACTTTCACAGTTGTCCCATTATTTTAATACCAGAATCGAAAATATATCCTCCAGTTATCGAGAAGTGCACATAATCCTCGATCGATATCGTCCGTTGTCTGTGAAAGGAAGAACCAGAGTAAAAAGAGGGAAAGCTTTGGCTCCTGTTCGATGAGTAGTACCTGTGACGTTCATCTACCCAAAGATTGGAAAAACTTTCTTTCGATATCTGAAGTCCCCTAGAAGTAGTTCTGTCAGGTGGTTTCGACGATGCGTTAAATACAATTATATAAGGTACATATTGGTAAAAAAATATTTATTTTAGGAATAAATTTAGGATAAAATCTATAAATTTTCTGTAGATAATCATCCACTTTTCTTGTCCTGTTTAGTATCACACAAACATTTTTGGAATTCGTGATATAACTATAGTACTTATATCTGTTTAAAATCTGGAAGACCGAACTTCAATATGTTAATCTATTTCTCTAGGAATTCCCTAACGAGTGTTTGATGTCCTTCTGTATGAATAGTATTCATATGGATTTTATGTCGTAGTTGTTCATAAAACTGAAAAGTTACAACGGTAGGTACCTATATGTGCCTATGGATGTTACTTCATTTGATTTTATGTGATAAATTTGGTAAGTAATTTTTGTATTTTCTTTCTATTTACGTCGAGGTTAAAGAAACTGGAAGAATTGTTGAAAACACTTAGTTGCAGAAATATCCTATTAACAGTTAAGTGGTCTTTAGTCCTTAGTATGTGGCCCGTAGTATATATACTAAGTATATATACTAAATATATATAGTATATATACTTAGTATATACTTATCCAGCCGGTTCCTATTAACCACCAAAACGTAGGGCACTGTTTAGGGCAAAACTGGGCAAAACTGGGTTTTTATGGAGTTTAGATCCATAAAAACATACTATAGTGCTTTCGTTTGATATGCAAACTAATGGAATGCGGTGCTCAGTTGTGCGCGCAATTATCCGAATATAGGAAATAAAATAAAAATAATAATGTTAACTCAATTTAATTGACATCTATAGAGTGGTGATCTATAGAAAGACATCTATAGAGTGGTGGCGCACGCATTTAGGTACAATTTCACGCGCTGTATTAACGGATATTTTTTGTTATTGTCTCAGTGGCAGTTGTAGGTGTTCGATGAGTTATTGTGTCCTTGACCGTATTAGGTAGGTGTTTACAACGCGACATCGAGCGTGTACGCGAAGTGTAAAAGGCGTGCTCGAGTGTTTTTATAATAATTGTGTCTAGTGTTTGTAAAATCATTGGTTATAGTTACTATGTTATAGTGTTATTATAGTATTATAGTATTTATAGAATATAGTGTACAGTGTTTATAGGTTATAGTGATTTTATACATAGTAGTGCAATGGAAGAACTAGGCACATCAAGAAGTAAATCCTCTAAAGTAATCCTCAAGAAGTAAATCCCTAAGCAAATCCTCTAAAAAATCTCACATTTATTGAGAATTTCTGATGTGAATTTTTGTGAAGAGTGCTATTAATAAGTGACAGTGAAAAATACCAATGTGAGTGTAACTATATGTGCAAATAATAACATATCCCGCAAATTGGTGAGCTAATTAGTTATAAATTTTACTAACAGTCTTACCTATAGATAGATAGATAGATAGATAGATAGATAGATAGATAGATAGATAGTTTATTAATCTTCATGCCAATTTACATCGGGCAGATACGTCATCGTAATTGGTATATAACCTAATATAATATGGTATATACCTAATATTAATTATACATATAAGAATGTAAAATACAGTCAAAAACAGTAAGTAAGTACTATACTAAATAATAGGTAAACATTATTATATATACATACACACACACACACATATATATATATATATATATATATATATATATATATATATATATATATATATATATATATATATATATATATATATATATATATATATATATATATATATATATATATATATATATATATATATATATATATATATATATATATATATATATATATATATATATATATATATATATATATATATATATATATATACATATACAACACATATACACATTTATATACATATATACATATATACACATATACATATATACATACATATACATATATACACACATATTCATACATACCTATACATTATTAATAATAATGTTTTCCTATAAAAAAAAAAATAATATAAAACTGATTAAAAATATTTAAAATATTAGGTACCTGACATGATAATGTTTTAAAATAAATAAACTTAATAAAAAATAAATAAATAACTTAATTGACTTGATTTGTAACAGTAACAAATTCCTCAATCGAGTGAAATGCATTTTCTAATAGATACTGTTTTAATTTTATGTTAAAACTAGGCAGTGTGGTTGCACTACTTATATTAAAAGGTAGCATATTAAAAAAGTATCATCCAGCATATTGCGGCGATTTCTTAAAACTTTCATACTAAGGTCTATCTAAGCGTATTTGAGCATTTTTTTCTGGTGGGATAATCGTGTATATCAGAATTTTTTGTAAATTTGTTTCTGTTGGTATAGACATAAGTTAGTATTTTAAATAGAAAAATACCTATAAAAGTTAGAATGCTTTTATCCTTAAAAGTTTGCCTGCATGATTGTCTATATCCAAGATTGTATAAGAGCCGAATAATTCTTTTCTGAGCAAGAAATACTCTGTTGCTCTCTACAGCTAGTCCATATACAACTATACTAATAATAAGTAACCTAACCACGTTCTATCCTGGGCGCTCTTACCTCCCCGTGGTCCTTGCTGGGCAATAGCAATTTAATTTCTTTCTTTTATTTTAAATTGTTATTGGCTAAATGGAGCACTAAGTTGTACACGCAGCAAGTAAAATTTTTTCAATATATTTTAAATACATTCAAAACTAAATATTTTTTCGGCTTAAAGCTTTGTACATATATGAATATGACATAATAAGACATCTTTTGAAGTCACTTCACCTTGATTGCGCATGATGATACGCCACTGGGCAGTGAAGCCAGTAAATCGCCGGCTTGTTCATGCAGGTGTCTTCTAAGTGAGCGAGAAGGGAAATGGGATTTATATGAGTTGAAGAGGGATAGCGACCGATATGGTAAGCCGCGGACTAGAGACCCTAGTTCTATTTAAAAGAAATTGTGGCGGTATACAATTTTACACTAAATATCCTTTTGTATTGCATAGTGATGTGATTTACCGCTTCTGTAGTAATTGGTACGGGTTGTCTTTGTATAATGCCGCACAATTTTTTGCTCTAGTTTGTATATCAAACGAAAACACTATAAGTCATTTACCAATAATTTTATATTTACTACCACAATCATCAGTGCGAATTTTTTCACATGTTTGCGAGTTCCAGAAGTTTTCAATTCTGCTATGTATTGGAACCTTTGTTATTATAAATATGGGCTCGGTTAAATAGTAGTGCAGACATGTGATCTTCCACCATGACATGACTCACTACCTAGATATTCTAGTGTTACTCTAATTTAATTAAACTAATGATGCCGTCATTATTAGAATGTTACGTTATTAGATAAATATAAAATCCAAGAAATCAAACGAATCTAACTTGCAAATTGCATCAGAATTAAACCATACACCAACTTTAGTTTTTCTTTATTAATAAAAATCAACAAACACCCAATGGAAAAAAATACAACACAAATATTCGAATTAATTTAAATATTCAAGTTATGTGATGAACTTCTGGGGAAAAAGAAGTTCTGTCAGTATTCTTATTTACCTTTTACCTTTGTGACAATGTTAAAATTTCACCAGGCTTTCCGCACGCTTCGCTCGTAGAAAAAATGTATTTTGCTACTGGATTATTATGTTATTATCTTACAACAATGCCTAACCGATAATACTTGGATAGGTAACTATTACATTTTACCACGGATTTTATTTGTAAGTGCATTAATTTTCTTCCTTCACTTGATTTTTTTCCCGTCAAACTTAATTATTAAATACAATCCTGTTCTTATAAATAATATGACGAAGTATGCCATTTTTATAGCGGTAACCACGTAAGCTAAGAAGCCATTTTTAATAAGGGGTTTTGATGATTTAAATGGAAGCCATTTTGCAGAATATGAGATATATTTTGCAATAATTACATAGGCGTAGCTAACCTAATGTGCTTGGGGAGCTTAAGGTCCTGCATAAGCATAAAATGCGCTTTGTTTTTTACAACTGCGCAAACAAAAACTTAGGGATAGATTTTTTTGAGATCTGAGTAGTTTTACATATTTTCTAGCCGAATAAAATTTGCTTTTTCAGTCTAGGCACAACAATCCATCTTAATATTACAAAACAATAGTAAAACATAGTGCGGTAGGATATTTTTAAAAGTGCAATAATCGTTTAAAAATGTGTTAATAACGTTGCAAGACATTTAATAAAAGTGCGTGTCTTGCTTGAAAAAATATGATTATTATTTATTATTGCAAAAATGAAAACCAGTACGAACAAAAGAAATCCAAAGAAATACTACGTTACGTAGTAATTTAAAATGAGGAGGAAGAGAAAGAATAAATAGACAGACTTTATGAGTTGTTTCAACAAACACGCAAGGAAAATTTTTACTAAGTGGTCAGACACCTATTAAAGTGTCTTTTTTTGTAGAATTTAAATTATTTATAATATGTCCAATAACTAATATTAAACCGTCCACTAACTAACAAATACGTCGAATAACGGTACTTTTAAAACTCTACATTAAAATTATAAATAAATTTCTACAAAACACATGACAAAGTTTTATTGCAGTTACTAACTATTATCTTAATGTACACGAATTAAACTATGCTCTGAATGTTTTCTATTTTCATTTGATTTATTGCAACGTTCAGATACAGGGTATTCAGTATTTTTCTTATGTAACTATGCAGTTTACCCTAGCTCATTCATTAAACATAAGTAGACACGCCAATGGATGGGCTTTGATCACACTAAGCGGCGTTGCCAAAAGGACACCGCCGCAGAGCTGTCTTCCATTTTCTCTCTCGCACTCATTGCAGTCTTTAGAACAATAATAGATCGGCTCTCCCAGCGTTTTATGAATGAACCGTTGGGTCTCCCCGTATTAATATGTCTATGGGTATTACCATAGATTACTTAATAAAACAAATAATAAAATAGTCCTATTGCATATCATAATACACCTATGGGATTGGCTTTTACTAGTTCCTTAAAAGTTCTTTAAGTATAGGTAATTTTTGTTCTATAGGTATATACAACTATTATTGTATAGCGGTGGTATAAAGGATTCCTTAAATATCCTATAAGGGTTGTAAACACGTTTTTATGTTTACTCAACTAATGTACCTAGTTGTATAAAAATTGTTCCAAAACGTTCTTTCAACTTTTATACAATTTGTAAAAACCCAAATTGTTGGGATAAACATAGGGACCCTATATTTATAAATTTTATTATAATATATTTCTTTTAATGGGCTGCTGGGCCTCTTGAATGGTATGTTAACTAAATAAATAACACTAAAAAGAATAAATTATTAAATAGAAGTATGAAAAGTATCTATAGCGAAGCGTTCCCTGGCATCCAAAACGTTGTGATTTGATTAAGACGGTTGTAAACTACCTCTGTATCTGCGAGCGCATTACGTCGATCTAAAAGGATTACAATGCCGTCGTCCCCCAATTTAACCTGTGGCATGCTGTATTTCGCTACCATCTACGATTATGAATGTGAAACCCGTTAATATATATCTATATACTGTCAGGTGCCATTATTTAGTATGATTGTAACTCGCTAATCTGTCGGTACTTTTACATAGTCGAGAATGATTGTGTACCGTCGCGTCAGTGATCGACCAACAACTAAATGACGGAATTTCCTGTTACTAATTTCGAAAAGGGCACATTTTTCATGCGCGCATCGTAGTCTTTAGTGCGAAATATTTTTTAATTTTTCCGCTCGAGTATGAATTTTCTGTGACTATTTTTTTAGTTTTACGCATTTTAAAAACAAATAAAGCGGCTCTTATATCACCGTGCGTTAATTGGATTTTTACGAGGACTCTTATGTAGCGTAAGTACTGAACTATTCATAACTAATAATATGACGAATGTAGCGAAATATTTTCGGCTTGTATCTGTAACTATAATTTATTTTTTATTGCTGTAGCTGCACGTATGTTGATAGGAAGTATTTTATAAGTCACTATTTAATCACTTCCTCTGAAGTGTAATTGTTAAAAATAAGATATTAGTGGTTATCTCAATGGTCGCTTATAACAAATGGTGAGCCCTAATGCGTATGACAAAGTAATTGTCGTTTTATACCCACATTATATATTTCCAAAGATACCAGACCTAATATTTTAATGCCGAAAAGTCGGGAAATTAAAGCCAAATAAAAAGCAATTTACTTTCTCTTCGTAGGCAACGCTAATTTGCCAAGATTTTTATTTGTATTTCCGTCACGTAGAATACGAAATTTTCGGCCCAGCACGTTTTAACAAAACAAACATTCGTATTGGAATAAATAATTATATCAATTTATCGTATTTGAGGTATGTACATCATTGATTCAAGGATCGTTCAATATACGGTACAATACAGTGTCATGGTATATGGTTCTCACCCTTTATGTTTTTTTGGGTTGCTGAACTTTGCTGACAGAACTTTTGCCCGGAACCCTATTTTTTGCAAAAAAAATTGGCCTTTTTAGGTTTCTCGCTTATATCACAAAAACTATGCGTTTTATCGAAAATATCATTCTATACAAAATTAAAGTAGGCAAATTAACGTATTTTATATGTTTTTATGGCCGCTTGTTCCGCCGCTAGAGCGCGATAAAAATGGTCGAAATCCAAAAAAGTGACTAAAATGCGATTCATGGCACTTTTCGAACGATCGATCGCCGTGGATACATCTCATGTTGACCATTTATGCTTTCACAGTTTTGAAAATAAAGAAAATATTGCAGAAGAATGAATAAAATAAACTTATATTTGCCCCACAAATTCATACATGAAAAATTACGTAGTCTAAGGAATCGGGAAATTTATAAAAAAAATTATATACAGTACAGTAAATAGAAAACTAGAAACAACTACACAAATCGCATTTTTTTGATTTTGACAATTTTACAGCACGCTTTAGCGGCGGAGCGATGCGCCATAGAAAAGAAATAGATACGAGACTGATGTGTAAACATCTCGTATGTGGTAACGGTACGCGGTTTTTTCATAAATATAATTTAAACAAAAATTATTTTATATTACATATATATATATATATATATATATATATATATATATATATATATATATATATATATATATATATATATATATATATATATATATATATATATATATATATATATATATATATATATAAAGGGTCCGCCAATAGGGACGCTCGATCTTTGACAGCTCATGGCGGCCATGTTGTTTGTGGTAGAGTTGGCAAACGTAGTTGTTATTATTCAGTGTATCTTCACAAATCACCATGAACCAATTCAGCCGCGAGCAACATGTGCAAATCGTTAAAACTTATTACGAAAATCATTCATCGGTTCGAGCAAAGTTCCGCGCGCTCCGCCAATTTTACGGTGCAATTGATCGTCCTGCTGAGTCGACTATCCGTCGTTTGATTAACAAATTCGAGGCAACCGGTTCGGTGAACAATCAGCCAACACCGACGCGTCGTCGAAACGTCCGATCTGCCCAGAATGTCGCCGCTGTGCGCGATAGTGTGCGTGAAAATCCGCGACAGTCATTTTCACAGCGCACAGGAACTCCGCCTTTCGGAAACATCACTTCGCCGAATCTTGCATCTGGATTTGGGCATGCATCCGTACAAGATCCAGCTGACACAAGAGCTCAAAATAAACGACCATAGACAGCGCCGTATCTTCGCTGATTGGGCTTTAGAGCAGTTGGAAGTCGACCCCGATTTTGGTCGCAAAATCATCTTCAGCGATGAGGCACATTTTTGGTTAAATGGGAATGTCAACAAGCAGAATTGCCGTTATTGGGCCGAGAACAATCCACAGGAGGTCCACCAGGTCGCAATGCACCCAGCAAAGGTAACTGTTTGGTGTGGATTTTGGGCCGGAGGCATCATCGGGCCGTATTTCTTCGAGAACGACGATGGTGTGTCCATCACGGTAAACGGCGAACGATACAGATCCATGATAACGAACTTTTTCTGGCATGAAATCGACAATATGGATGTCGAGGATATGTGGTTTCAGCAGGACGCCGCTACGAGCTACACAGCGCGCGCCACAATGGATCTTCTGCACGAGCGCTTCGGAGGAATGGTTATCTCGCGCGGAGGCGACATCAACTGGCCACCGAGATCGTGCGATTTAACCCCACTAGACTATTTCTTGTGGGGTTTTCTTAAATCACAGGTCTACGCAAACCAACCACAAAACACTGATGCCCTCAAAGTCAACATACGCCACGCCATCGATGAAATACAACCCGATTTGTGCGCCAGAGTCATTGAAAATTGGACTTCTCGTATGCGCGCCACCCAGCGAAGCCGAGGTGGACATTTGACCGATATAATTTTCCATACATAATGCCTTCGAATACTCTTTCAAACAAAAAATAAATTTCATTTATACCTCTCACACAACTTGCTTTATTTCATTTTAAAGATCGAGCGCGCTTATTGGCGGACCCGATATATGTATCAAGTATGTAGTATGTAGATAATTATATTTAGTTAAGTAATTGGTAATCACGTGGTTCAGAAAATTGTCAAATTTTCACACGGGCCCTGAGTCCATTGTACTTGCACTTGCATCATGTCCACGCTAACCGCCGCCAAAACAAAGCACCAAGTATACGAGATTTAACAAAGTATATAGCAGTCATATGATGGTGCAGCGGTTCAAGCCCCGCTTTCCAAACCAGGGATCACTGGTTCGATACTCACATCAGGACTTTTTTAATAAGGCAGGCAACACAACACACACCATGGAGGTTGGCGCTGTAAACGTCATCTATCAGGTAGAAGCTGAATTAATTTAAGTACTGTGCATGATAATTAATGGGTTATGATGTTCACGTTTTCACATTTCCGTCCCATTTTCTGAAATTTACCCGCATATCGCCGTAATAAATGTTTCCACATCAAATATAAAATGCATTAATAATGTGTTTTCAATGAAACGCATAGTTTTTGAGATATAGGCGAGAAATCGAAAAAGGTGCCAACTTTTTTAACTTTTTTGCAAAAAGAGGGGTTCTGGGCAAAATTTCTTACAACAAAGTTCAGATTCTGTCTTTCCTATACCTAATATGCTTAGCCTGTACTAGATTAAGTAAGTTTCTTACCCACAGTTTACTACCTGTATTATGGAAATTTTATATCGGTTCGAGTTGAACCCTGTGATCTGTCATTGTCTAATGCATTTCAAACTATCAGTCTAGATCTCTCATTACCAGTCGGCATTAGTTTGCAGAGTTATTAGTTTGCAGAGTTAATAAAATTATGATGGGATTATTTTTAATTATTTTTTTATAGTAATATGTATTTTTATGGAAATATTTTTATGGAGTTATTTGTAAAGTACTGATGTGTATTTACCTCTGAATAGAAAATATTTTTGCTGGTTAATTAACCGGTTAATGAACCTGACATTATCACCAGTGGTAACACTTTTTTTTGCAAATTTTAAATTGTCAAGTAGAAGCGATCATTTTTATACCAATCACTTAAACCTTTCCACATATCTTGATTAAATTATCACAAAATTTTCCTTTTTTTATATATAGGAAGCACTCCTGGTATTTGGTACGATAAAGTATCGGAATAGTAAATAAAATTATTCATTGTTTTTGGGGTTGTTTTTCAGTAAAAGTAGTAGTAGTTCTTAGTAGTAGTTTTTTGTTTCTATTTTCCTAAAATAAGTCCACACAGATGAATATTTTCTTGTCATTTACAAAAGCAAATATTACAAATGTAATTTTTAATTAAATTTTAATAATTTTTTTATTTAATTAATTTTAAAATTAAAATAATAGTATAATTCCTACCTTGATTCAGTAAAAAACTGGCATCAAAATGTGACGCTAAATAGTTACCGACAACCTTATTGGTTTTGACACATGTCATAGCTGTGAACGAGAGCGGAGACTGCAATACCGTTAATGTATAGGAATGAATACGAAGTAGCTTTTATACATGTCTAATGTTATATGACCGATTTCGCCTTCTTAGTTTGACGCGAGTATATCACTGTTTATTAAGAAAAACAGTGGTAATTGTAATATTTTCTTTCAAAATAAACATATCCACCCTAACCTCACTTTTTATTTTTTTACCGGAAAATTATTTTTCCACCACTGGTAAATTATGGTAAAGAAAGATAATTAAGTATCTGGTTAATTTACCATGCCCATTACTATTGTAAACTAAAAAATACGATGTATAGTGTTGTACACTGTACAATATACACCTATAAATATGTAAAATCTGAAGATTCTGAAGAACTATAATGGGCCCCTTTATTAATATTTTAATATTTTTACTACAACCCTTCTTGCAAAAAATGTATTAAGTATTTCTGGGTCTGCTCCATTGGAGTGGGGGCGGGGGGGAAAGGCGGTGTTATATTCCGAATTTTAATAAGGTCCGAAACGCACGGTTGATATAATGCTTGCCATTATCGGTTATTACTATACGAGGACAGCCAAAACGGGTTATGATTTGCGGACGGTGGCACTACTAATAGATTGGATCCATTTCGTGAATCGATCTTGGATTACAATTATATAGGTACAGTTGTGAGCAAAAAAAATTGGACAACTATTTTTTCTAGTAGGTACTACTTGCTTCCTTTACTAGATCAGGGTACGTTGCAGGAAAAGAAAAAAACATTTTAGTTTTTTTGTAGGATATGTAGTAATGTATTATAAAAACTTCATTATAAACGTCGAGATTTCTTCTACATGTATATATAATTAATTTCTACTATATTAATTTGATGGTTTTCGATTAAAAGATGGCGACTAATTTACTGCATCTTGATGTAATGCAAACATTTTCACAAAAGCCGAAAAAATTCCAAAATGGCTGCACTTAGGTAGATGGAATACTACTAAAAGTCCCTTTAAAATAACGTGTAAAATTGAAAAATTAAAAAAATATATATACCGTTCCATTTTAAATAAGAAAGTTAATCAGGATTTTTTTTAGAATGTAGAACTTATGTTTCCTTAAATGGTGTATTTAAAAAAAAATAACGGACGCCCATGCTTAGTTACGAAATAAAACACAACTTGCTCAGGAAGGATATCCTGCAAGAAAAATTAACTGAAACAAATGTTAATACTTCTAATGTCATATAATGTGGAGCAATTGTAAAAATGGTTTTTTTTATGACGTTATGAAGTAGTTTAACTTGCTCTAACGTGTGCTATTTGTAGTGGCGATAGGAAAATACCCCAATTAATTGAAGTATCCATCATATAAGGTAATTGCTCTATTATTGGGTGAATACAGGAGGTGTTTACTTGGAGGATATTTCGTCAGGGCCAGTGGAGTGCATTTGCAGATGGGGTTCAATGTGCACGAAAATCATAGAATTTTAAAATCCGAAATGGAGCAATTACAATAACTAAGTACGATTAAAGTCCGGTAGAGGCGCTAGCGTCGGGGTAAGGTTTAGGTATAGGCGTTTATGTGCATTGTCTGAATTTTACATAAGTATTTTGAAATGAAGGTTGCAGAGTTCCAAAAAGAATTAAGTCTGTTATGAATTCATATTTAGTAGTGTGTCTAGCATCTGTATGAAAATTTGTATGCACATTGCGATGAGAAGAGTCCATTAATACGTTTTGAAAATCACTAATTTTTTTTTAATAAACGCACCCGATCCGAGTTGACAGGTATGCTAGCGTATCGCTAGCTCTCGGCCTAGTAAGTTCTAGTGGTAAATATGATTTAATACCGTAGCAACAGACCATTGAAAATTCTACCGATCAATAAATTGTATAGATTTTTGAAAATTGACAGTTCGTAATCTTGCTCACAAATCACAAATTTTTATACAAATATATGCAAAATTAGTATGGTATAAATTATCTAAAAATATGGATGCTTCCTATCCTTCATCCTTCTGTGACTATCAATAATTTCTAGACCATCTTCAATCCTCTTATTAATGCAATTTATCTCGATATATTGACACTTATATGAACAATTGCACGGTACAACAGTTCTACAAAAATTGTTTCATGCGTTTTGTTAGTATTACCATAAAATTATTCCAATAGTAATTATTTACCATCATAATTTGTTGTGAATAAATTTTATGTAAGCTATATAAATAATTGATATATTATGCAGTGGAAATATTGTTTTTCCAGTTATTTAAATTATAAGAAATATGAATAATGTATAGCTGCGATATAATAATGATTGAGACACACATACCTTTTGTATTCCATTGTTTTAATTTAAAATGTTCACATATATCTCCTGTTCAGATGTATGTATATATATACATATACATATATATATATATATATATATATATATATATATATATATATATATATATATATATATATATATATATATATATATATATATAGAGTATGTGTCCCTCTCCAAAAGTTTGTAACATATATAGATTTGTCGTTCGAAGACTATTATTTGTATCTCGTAATATTTTTTATATCTCTAATATACGGGAAATACCTTTTATTCAAGTGCTTCTCTCTTTGGAGCTGTTGATCCCTATTGGGGCTATATTGAACGTTTATGAAATTCCTGCCATATAATTGCATTTTCTATGAAACCAGATATCCAAGTGTATTGACGTTTATTGTCTTCCATTAGAATTTTGTTATTATTAATATTGATTTTATCATGTGATTTATTGTGGTCAATTATAATTTGTAATTTTTATAAATACTGAATATAAAATTAATGCGTTTTAAACTAATAAACGCTCTCGAGTAAAGGAATTGCCCGCTCACACAATAAATTCCCAAAAGCGGATATTAATTTAACATCAATGAAAACCCAATACCGCACTTGTCCTCTAATTGTCAATGTCAAACTATTACTTACTTAATAACTACCTACTAATATACCCCCAATTGTTATTTATACGATGAATGTACGAAGCATACCCAGACCAACAATAATTTACGCAAATTTACGCTGTTATAACACGAATCTAGGTACCTTTATTTTCTTCGTGCACAACTCCAACATGCATACTGCCATATGGCCATATGCCACTGCTACTCACATCTATGGTATGTCTTGAAACAATCCTACAATTATTATATCGTGGTGGCTGTCTCTCCTCCACTCTAGAAATACTGGCAAGTATAGCCTTAATATAACCCTTCGGAATCACTCTTCAGACGCTCTTTTTAGTCAAATTAACAAGTTCTATGATTCAACAATGTTCTAATGATTATCTGTCCTCTCAGCTTGTCCCTCTAAATCTTCGTCTTCTTCCACTTTTTTGTTATTTTATATCGCCACTTTTTAACTTTCTTCGAAATGTCATTAATCAAATATTTTTCCATCTCAACCACTATCTCGATTTTTTTGACAATCAATATTTACCCAAGTTATCTCGGAAAGTTCTTTTGAGAACTATGCACGAGATGAATTTTTGTCAAATAAAACGAAATCGGAAAAGTCTTCTTATTGAGAAAAACCAAATTGTTTTATGGCGAAGAAAATATTTGAAAAACATGGGAGATTTTCGGATGTCAGACAGAAAAATTTATTATTTAGACAAGACTTGGGTAAACGAAGGGCATACCGTTACAAAAGTATGGCAGGACTGTAATATTAGTAATAGAAGACAGGCATTTTTAGACGGATACTCCACAGGACTCAAAGCACCATCTGGAAAAGGACGACGGCTGATAATTACGCATATCGGAAATACATCAGGATTTCTAGAAAATGGTTTAAATGTGTTTGAATAGCGGCGAACAGGAGATTACCATGACAAGTGAAGTCTAAAGAAAACGAAGATAAAGAAAACGTATAGAGTATACATATCACACATTTTTAGAACCATCTTATCGGAACCAGGGTATAAGCGGTACAACTTCTAAGAGCGAAAGAACTGCAACCGGAACTTCCGTAAGGTAGGGGCCGAGAAAATCAAAGATATAACGACAATGATGTCACAAGACCAGACCCGGTGATATTTTACTAAAATTCTAAAAGTCATTCCCTGCGTATTTCTCGATATGGTAGGATAGAGATATACAGAATGTGTAAGTCAGATAGAGTAAGTAATATCGGACGTGAATCAACGAATCCCGCATACAACAGAGCAGTTAGTTAAGGCGTCGTCCGCTGCTTGTAGTGCTTGTTGATTATACTCGTAAACCGTTGTACGTTTTTCCTTAGCAAAAAGCTCAATTTCAAATTTGTAATAAAGTTAAAATAATATTTAATTGAATGTGTAAGACTCCTCAAATGCATTTAGTTCTTCGTGACAATTCGTATAGTCGGTAAAGTCAGTAAAATAGACACCGGAAGGTGGTTTGTTTTTGTTGTGTAGCCTGTGTATCTGTCAAATGGCCAATGCCGGTATAGTGGAAGCGAGACCTCCGTTTTCTGTGTAAATTTTACAAGTATGTTTCTTGTGTTTTAAAAAACGTGTTAGATAAAAATATAGTTCACTATATACTTAAGGTAGGTGTCATTTACAATAAAATGCCATAAAGATATTGGCTATTTTCTAGAAAAAAGTGCAAAATAATACCCAGGTGTTTTAAAAAGTAAAATCTTATTTTTTTCCATTATGGCTTCTAAATATTGCGTACCTAAGTGCTGAAGCAATTACGATAGTACCGATACTTATATGACCGTCTTTTCTTTTCCAAAAGATGAGGAAATTAAACAAATATGGATTAAAGCCGTTCCTACAGAGTCGTCCTACAAAACATTCAGTAGTCTGTATTAGGAATTTTTCTAAGTCGTGTATTATAAAAATAGATAGAATGACTAGGGACGGTGGTTCAATCTTGGAGGTTCCTAGAGAGAAAACAGAACTTACAAAATACGCTATTCCTCAATATTTCCGAATCAACCGTCCTATAATATGATAAAAAAAATCACCTGTTATTAAGCGGAAACACCCAGACGAAAGGTGACATGAGTTAGCATGAGTTAGGGACGAGACTATTTTTCAGGAATGGGTTCGCAGTGATAACGTATTAAATTTCGACAACTTTTTACTTAAATGTAAGGGGAAAAAATTGTTCCATTTCCTTTTTAAAATTTCAGAGATTTTTATTTCTATATTGCCGTGACACAAGTCCTTGAACCAGAAAAAAAATAAAAATTTTAAGTCTTCTTAGAGTAAAGTCGGCCAAGTTTGGTACATTTACGTTAATAGAGTTTTCGTTTAATGACAAAGACGAAAAATATGGTTCTTCGTTTGACGTGTCTGAAAATCGATCGATTTCTTTTCAGAAATAATTCCTAATTTGTCTGACTTAAACTAAATTATTCAGTATTATCATCACTATTTGATATTTCCGGATATTGTACACATTCTGTTATTAAATTTGTTAATGGTTGTGAAAATTGTTTAATATACATTACTACAAATTCAGATTTTTTCATACAGTTTACCAACTCTTCTGAAAACGACTCTGTTGAGGTTAGCAAATACCTTAAAAATTTAACAAGAGATGCTTTAAAACAACCATCGGAATTATTCTTTGAAGTTTCTATTCAAGCCTATCAAATATTTAATGAGGTTATGCCGTGATGAGGTAATGAGCATTTACACATTTTCTTTATTCCGTCATTGAAAAGTGGTGAATTTTCTACCTACATAATAAATATATAGTGTGCTCCGGCGTATAAGTCTATTACTTCTCTAAAATAACAAACGACAAAGATCATGATGGCCTATGGATATGAAACTTTATGATGGTTACACATATACCTATGTATGAAATTGTTTGTGAATGGAAATAGCACTGTGATGAAATAAAGATTATCAGTAGATGTATAGAATACAAAATAATACACGAGTAACTACATAATAAAAACACACACCAGGAATGTTTGAAAATAATGAACTTTTGTTTGCGTAGCTCCTTGTAATGTAGTTAATATCAAGGCTGATGTTGATTGTATTGTTGATGGAGCAATTCACATGGAACAAAAAGAAAGGTAATACGTGTGGCAGACACATAGTAAATAAAGTAAGTAATATCTTATCTCAGCTTACGTATCCACGTACTAGTTTAAATCCTTTCCTTTTTGTTATACTTATTTTAACTTTAGTTGAGAACTCCTGGTCCATAAATTAGATTCTCCGATATCTGATTAGTAGGTATACATGATTTAGGTGCAGAAGAAGCACTTAACATAATAAATACTGCAATTCTTGAGAATTAATTTTCTTTATCGATAAGGAAATTGGTGAAATAAATTTAATACAAAATCATAAAAGTAAAATGACATTAATCGATAGGTAGGTACTGTTTGTAACATTGAAATATGAGATAAAAAAAAATCAAAGGATACCCACAATTACCGCGATGGGAGATCGGGGCAGTATAACTTTTCTTACTACAGCAAGCAAGTTAAAAGCAAGCTTAAAACAAGTTGTTATGTTTTGATAGAATACTAATAACTAATCAATTTTAACACAAAACCCATCAAAATAATACGCTAAATTAGAGACTTCTATTTCAAGAATTATTGTTGACCCCACTTTACCACAAAACGTTCGATGGCATTAGGCAATTTAGGTATCAACATGAATGTGATGGGCGATGTATATAACATCATTCGTTTTTCCTTAAATTCCTTGAAATATACTTGACAACGCTGTTAAAAATGCGGTAGCACGTGTGAAGATATCGATATAATGAGGGTTTTTTTCTCGGGTTTTATGACTCATATTTCGATGTTACAAACTATGCATAATTTAGGTAAATTGCTACTGTTTTTAAATATACCTTGAAAATTGTATTATTCATCAACAAACAATTACAAACATCTATTAAATTTAGTATGTAATAGTTTGGTCACTGTTATTTTATTTAATAGTAAATGGGTATTATGTATGTGGGTAGAAAAAAATTAATTATGGAATGTGGTTAGCAGTTTCTACGTATTGGGGGACTACCAAATTATTTTGCGTATATACATTCTTTAAACTTGCATATTTATGCAAATACTCTGCTCAGTATTTTGTCACCGATGTATGGTCTTATACTAAGAACAAAATGGACAGGAATGTCTAACTCGGAGTACCCAAAAACTGATGTGATGTCATCGGTAGGAATTTTTCACGGAATAATAAAATTCGAAAATTGTTTGCCGCTGAAAAAATAAATACACAACTAATGCAAGTGTTGTAACTTTTTTAATATCTTTAAAATTATAGGTAGACATTAATTAGCGAATACTTAAACTAACTAGGAAGTAGGTTAAGCAGAGGTGCGAGAATACTCAAGGATCATTGTTGCGATAAGTAACATTTACGACACAAGAGACCATCGACACACGGACCAAATTGTGTGGGTCATTTACCTTACTAATTGCATATGTCATGTGATGTAAACGTAAACGACTCACTGATTTCCTATACCCAACATCAGTCAACTTGTCCAGACATCATTAAGGATAGGTATCTATTAATTATATGTAGAAAGGTTCAGGTGAGCATTGATACAAAACAGGTATATATATATATATATATATATATATATATATATATATATATATATATATATATATATATATATATATATATATATATATATATATATATATATATATATATATATATATATATATATATATATATACGTCATTAATTTATGAACATAGTTCGACTGTTCTTCGTTAAAAAATAAAAGGAGAGGAACAACAAAAAGAAGTCCATTATATGTGGCTGTACGAAAAAGAAAGAGAGGGCACGATTTCGTAAATCGTGAACTCTAGCGAGAATAATATCGATCAACTGATCGATTTCTTTTGACCGACGCCGTACGTCGCGTGTCGCGTTGTACCCGCAGAACACAGTACTCGCAATAACCTGGCACCGTTTCAAAGCTCTGACAGAATTTGGTTATCTTTCAGTTGAATTCACTTTCAGTACACTTATGGGCACCCGCACTAGATTGCCGATTTCCCACAGAAAACGTCCCATTACTTAAACCACGCTCAGTCTCCTGTTTCTAGTCTTCATGATTTTAACATTCAAATTGTAGGTTATGTATTATGTTTACCCATTGTTTACCTTTCTCATCGGAGAACGATTAAAGTTTGTATATATCCGGACGTTGTTTCAACACACATTTGACTAATGCAATACTGATTTGATTCGTATGGTTTATAACTATGACGTAATTGACAACTTTCAAGATTTGGATAGTAGATAATATTTTATCTACCAATGATCTTCTAACTTTAGTTACTTTAATTACCTTAAAACATTTTGACCTTGTTGAATAATTATATAACAATAATTAAAATCAACGTTTAAATAAACAAGTGTCACACTTTTAAATAATATAAGCGCCTGAACCGCAGGCTTACCGTGGAATATTACAGCTCCTATATTATGTAATTATAGGTTTTTACCGATGCACCGATGATGGCTAAAAAAGAACATGATAAGCCATAAAAATGAAATATGGTCACTGGTCAGTCTTACGCATATCTTAGAACGTTTAAGTTTAGTTGTTTAGTTAAAACTTGTTTATTCGCTGTTAAAAGTGAATTTGAGCTTTTGTTAGTTGTTTATAAATCTATATTGTGAAGTTATTGACTATTTAGCGAATATACGTATGTTTTTCGTAAGTTCGATTGTGTTATTTACATCTAAAGGTCTCCCAGATCACACCAGACGTGTGGTAGACTCAGTACCATATTAGTGTACAGCTGTGATAGCATAAATTCTTTTGTGAGCAAATAGTGATGTGATCTTTTAAATGGTTCTCACGAGTTTGCCATCGAGTGCAACGGAGACCAGAGCAGAGCAAAGCAAAATAATTCGAACTTGAAGATAGATAAGTAAATAAAAGATAAGACATGCAATGTTAATGTTTGAATGTGAATCTTTGAATGTAACCGTGGTTACATTCAAAGGAATATTGGAATCTTTGAATGTAACCGCACATATTAATCGTAATAAGTGGTTTTTTGTTAAGTGCATTTTTTTTTAATTAGGAACCATTCAAATATATATTTCTGTAATCTCTAACAACCCAGATATGTGTTTAGATTATTCAATTTGGCTAGGAGCTACATCTAAAATTAAGTAGAATAGATAATAACATGAGTGGTTGATAATACCATCAACAGATCAACGTTAAAATAGTCTATTATTGTGCATCTGCTGCGCAATATACATATCAGATCTCCTACAACAAAACAGTAATTACATATCAAAGTTATATCTGAGCAGAACCACCACACATCAGCGTTGTGATTGTGAATACAATATCAGTCCGGTAAAATTACTGATGTTTCCAAAGTTGACGACTCTTAGAGACTCTTGTTAGAAGGTAACTTTTGATGTAGTCTCGTACATATCGATTGATCTGTTTTAGTGTCTTCTCGATCCGTTTTCTTTGGTCCTGTTCTTTTCTTCGATGTCGTCTGCTTCTTCTCGCATCAGTCGAGCTGAAACGTAAGATCGTGATTATTTTATACTTACCCGTTGTCCAGGATCTGGGCCTTTGACCGCTTGTGTGGTCCGGCTTCCTCTGGATCGTAGTCCGTAGCCAGCCGCATCAGCGGGTCCCGTGGTCCTCTGCGATGACGTAGAACTTTTTGGCGTGATCCTCGATCATCTCCGGGGTCCTTTTGTACTTCAGGTCGCTACGGTTGACCTCGTTGGTCACATACCATGGGGCGCTTACTGCATGTCCATGTCCATGTTTTCCACTGCTTGGATCCTCTTGAGGTAAAGCAAAAGCGTTCTTAGGAACTGAACACACGTTATATTTATCAACGACGATTACACTTGTACAGCTTGAATATATGAGGAACAAAAACGACGACACTAAAGTTATTTATGACATTTACTTAATTATATTGAGAGCAACTACTTTGATAAAATAACTCTTAATAGGACAAGGAAGATAGCTCAATCTAGTTGGTTATAATATTAACATTATAAAAGAAAATAATTTTCTGTAACACTTTCCCTTGGTAATATTATAGAAAACAAAAAAACGAAGTTCGTTTCCTCCCATCATTTACGAACTCCACCCTCAAATTGCAAAACTGGCCTGGTTTGCTTTACATCATTCCCATTCGATTATACAAAATTTTCAAACATGTTTGTGGCAATGGTTACGTCATGGCATCTGCAACTTGTTTATCCGTGGGAATTTGTTCAGAATTCTCAAGATAGGAAGAAACTCCGGATTCTGCGCAAGTCTCACTGCTCCAGAATTATCCACTTGAAGAACAGGGGCATGTTCGATTCTAATTATATCTCTGAATAATCTGTTCAACCAAGTAATTTCCTTGGCTGCCTCATCTGCTGCTACAATATCTGCTTCAGTTGTTGAGGTGTCGATCATTGCCTGACGCTGACTCAGCTAAGAAATAGCTCCACCTGTAGCATGTGGAGCAACTATTCCTGATATTGATCGAATAGTCTTAGAGCACTCACGGAAGCCTAAGCGTAACTGAAGCACTTCTAAGATATCCTTTTTCTTGTCACGATGATAAACGATTAACTCTTGTATCATCTTCGTTGATCGGGTTCTCAAGCGATCATGGTAATAATCCCACTCTGTATGCAAGGTCAGGTGCAGACCGAGCATTAAATACATTAATGCACTAACTGCTTGTTTGTATGGAAACTTATGTTCTTTATCGTCATCTTTTCCTATTTTGGAAATTTCAGGACTTTTCAGCATCGGAGTCCAACTCAAATGAATTTCATAATATATTTTTATCTAAACAGTTGTAGATAAAATTCTTTATTATTTCTAAGTATACTGTAACATAATGTGTATTCTTTCAGCATACATTTTGCAAATGCAAATTTTATACTTCAAGAGCAAGCCATATCTCATACATTATTACCGACGCGACGCCGCAATAGACAGTACAATTCCGTTTCCTTTCGATCCTTTACCCTTAATTACTTAAAGCTAAAATAGCGTAAAGAGAGAAGAGCAGGAAGAAAGGATATAGTTATCACCAAAAGACACACAAAAAACTTTCCACACATAAATAACAATATATATATATATATATATATATATATATATATATATATATATATATATATATATATATATATATATATATATATATATATATATATATATATATATATATATATGTATGTATGTATGTATGTATATATATATATATATATATATATATATATATAGATATATATATATATATATATATATATATATATATATATATATATATATATATATATATATATATATATATATATATATATATATATATATATATATGTTATTTATGTGTGGAAAGTTTTTTGTGTGTTTTTTGGTGATAACTATATCCCCATATATATGTATGTATGTATATATATATATATATATATATATATATATATATATATATATATATATATATATATATATATATATATATATATATATATATATATATATATATATATATATATGTATATATATATATATATATATATATATATATATATATATATATATATATATATATATATATATATATATATATATATATAGATTTATATTTTCTACGTTGGTGCCGGACAGAGACGGAATTAGATATGGATAAAATTAGAGTATGTAGAGATTTTACCTCAAAGATACGTGTGTTGAAGATACTTCAATCAGCTTATATTCTAGAAGATTCTTTGTTGAATGGACGCCAGTTCACAATGAACAATTTTTTTTGAATTTATTATTTGTGTGTATGTCAATTTTATAATAATACATATAAAATAGAAAACTCTTATAGTTTGTTATTTGAATTTAAATCAGAGCATGACCTCTTTACCTGAAGTTGAGTTCAAAATAGACTTATTAAATCAAAATGGTACTATTGGTTTTATATATTGTTTTAAGATTTTAACTTTTAAGCTCCAGATTTTATTAAGATTTCCAGATTTCTCCAGAAGATTAATATTTTAAAACTGGCATTTATTTATAAAAACTTACTGTAATGGTTTAAATTGAGCTGTATCCCTATTATTTTAAACAAAATTTAATTTGAAATTAGCAGGAAAGTTGCTATTGTTTCTAGATGAAACAACCGATGTGATTAATTTAATTCACTATCTGTTGTAGTATTTAATACGCTACGTCAAAAAGATAAAAATTTAGTTACACTACAAATAGGTAGGTTTCTAAGAATTCGTTCCTTTACTTGAAATGTCCGCACATCACTGGTAACCATACTTATAAGGATAGCCTCCTCGATTTAAAAGACCACGAGCCGCCACTGCTCGCAATAAACATTTTTCTTACCGTAAATGCTATAATAGTATATCACCTATCTTAAATAACTTAGATTGATTTAGTATGGTAACAGAAATATTTCTGTTGCCGTTATAAACAGTAAACACAAAGGTTACGATTTATTGTTTTTATTTATTGTTAAAGCTATAATTTCTCAAAGATTGTTTGATATGTGATTGTTTGAAATGTTTGATATGTGATTTTTTGGAGAGGCGAAATCAGGAACAATACTCGGGGAATTACTGGGACGTCTTCTTGAAAATGTACTACCTTTATGACATGTCAATAATTGACTTTTATTTTACTAAAATTTTACTAGCTTTTTAACTTTTCTCAGAGAGAAATTATAACGTGGCTACCTGTTTTCAGTGCCTTTTACAAACTATTTTGCATTATTTAAAATGTCTTTTGGTTTTGAACTATTATTACACGGGTTGCACACGGGTTATACAAGTCTTAACTTAGTTTTTATACTTAAACATTTTGATGTGTGAACCTCTCGAAAGGTTATAATTTTCTCTATACGTATCAAAAAATACTTAACTAATGTGTAAAAATATAACTGTATTTGTATCGATTAACGTTTCATCGTTTCTGTTTCAGATTTCAACATGGAAGAAAAAAAAGAAAAGTACCCTTCAACGTTTACGATAGAAAACTTTAGTTCCACGTAAGTAATTTACTAGATATAAATTTACTAGACAAAAAAACATAAAAAAGAGTAGAGTGGTATAGATAAAATCAACACAAAGGTACATTTTTAGACATACAGTAACACGCCGATTCCTCTGGAGCTGTGACCCCGACGTCGAAATTCCTCTAATTCCTCAATGAGAGAGGACAAATTTAAGTTCATATAACGGAATCGTTGAACATCAAAAAACTTCAATTGAAAGCCAGAAGAGTACATCACTTGTGAGCAAGTTTCTATCACAATGTTGTTATTGTTGTTAACTTAACTATTGTTGTTAACCAGTACGGGTATATCGTGTTGCTTTCTTCCTTTTGGTATTATCGTGACGTATTCTCTTTATTTTTTTACACATTTTTTTTAATGTGCCAAAATGTTTTTTATAAAAAATAGATAGATATTGTCTATCAAATTTCAAATAACTACTTTTTTTAACATTCCTTTCCTTTAACCACCATGAAAGTAAAAGTACGTACCTACCCACAGTAAAAAAATCTATAATTTAAATAAATAGGAAACACCTAGGTATCTAAATTTTAATTTATGCTCGGGTTTCTATGAGAGATAATGGGGGAGGGGCGTCAGAATAGAGCGTTGCCACGGGCGAATTTTTCGCTCCGCATTTATGCTTTTCGTAATTCAGTTCATATAATTATAATTGGCTTATAATTATCACTTCCATAAATTCTCAAATTGTTTCTCAAAGGAGAAATGGTCGTTCGTTTAAGATTGCCTAATTGACGGTTGTCAATTACAAGACGTAAATCTATATGAAAATATGGTAGGCCTGCAATCACCTTTTGACATGCTTTATTGCTAATCACTTTACATATTAAAAGTTGCCCCTTAATATAAGTAGTTTCGTTTATGTTTATGCTGCTATGCAGCTGACTGAGCCTATATACATATTGACTATAAATATTTATCTGGGTAACTGGGACGTAGACCTGCTGATTGTGAAGTGAAATTTGAACGGCTTCTTAATCTTGTGATCAAGACTGAAAAAATGCTCCAATTTTATGTAATTGGTTACATAATTATTCATAATTAGGATGTAATATGTTTGTTAACTGCTTGTATATAATTGAATCACACCTGATCTAATTACATAAAAATACTAGTAATTAGTATTTGCCACTTGCAAATTTGCCTGATTAGAGTAGATTATAATTGTTGAATATATATCTTGGGATGGTAGCAATAAAACGACTGATTATATTATTATTATATTATTATATTACTTAACGTTTCGGTCCCTTTTTTGGGCCATTTTCAATGCAATAATACATAATATAAACAAACATATGGCTGTGCAATGGGTTCACCAATATCCAGTACAATCGCAGAATTAGTACTAGAAGATTTAGAAAGAAACATAAATCCAACATTACACTATAAAATACCATTTTTCAAACGTTATGTTGATGATTGCATAACTGCCTTTCCAACTGAACATAAAAATTCGATTCTAGAGAAATTTAATAGTTGCCATCCAAAAATACAATTTACAATTGAAAACGATTCAGAAAATAAGATAAATTTCTCAGATTTAACTCTTATAAATAATAAAATATGAATGAAATATTAACAAAATGGAATCCAAAAACAACATGGTCTGGTAGATATACCAACTTCAACTCAAAAAACCCTTACAACCATAAAAAACTGCAATATTTGGTATTGCAGACAGATCAATAAAACTAACGTTTGCAATTTTTAGAAAAGAATGTATAGAAAAAGCAAAAAATGTTTTAATAAATAACAATCCTTTTTCTCTAATCAACAAATCTCTTTTATCGACATGACGACTGGATTACCATGTATCTTGTGTTTCCATATTCGTGATTATTTTCCTTATTATTTTGTCTTCATATGACATCATTGGCAACCAGGAAGAGATCGCATATAGCAGCTGTTCACCTTGTAACGTTCACGATGTATATCAATCTGTTCATTACAGTACTATTTATCGTATAAGTAGGTAGGTACGTACCTCTCTATCTATTATATACTTTCAGTTTTATTATAAAAATATGTCTCATTGTGCATTGTGATATAAACTATGTAATCCTTTTATATCCCTGCAATCAATCACTGCTATAGTTTATGTAGATGTATCTATCTCTGATAATAGCACTGACAATATATAGTCGGGCCATAATTTACCTTAGGGATTAAAAGTACTTCTGTATATACGATATTTTTCAAGGTCGCAAGGTATATGCGATAAGTTAATATATACGATAATATATACCATAATTTACCTATTTCGTACTTCCGGGATTGAAGTAATAACTTCACTTCCTTATGACAGGGACTCAAGTGTCCCTTTTTTGTCTTTCCAGGATTATATATTCACGGAAATCCCGAATGTATAAAATCACAAACAAAATAATGTAATAGGTTATTGATTATATATTGACGAATCTTTCCTGAGTGAATGCAGCAGATTTTTTCACTCATAATCGAGCTCACGACACTAGCAATGACAATGTCTCTAAATTAATCTTGTCACAATGCGATTATTGTTGTCTCCCATTATTTGTCTCGCTTTATGCTTATGTATATGTATATTGGTCGGAGTGTAGTGGTTTCACTTCCACTACAGCACTTAGGCCTCATTAGGCCCTTTGTGCATTCCTCCTTTTTACTTGAGTACTTTTCTTCAAACCATCCTATTTATTATGGGTGGCTTGGTGACAAAGTCTCTCTACAATTTTTATGTATCATAGCATGGTTCTGAATTACCGACATCTATAACTCTGTCCTCATTACCATTTATCTGGGACCACGCGCCCACGGCAAATGTAGAGTATTCCCAGATTTCAGTTGGACTGCCACAGCCCATCCTCAAGCCTGCCTAGGTCACCCATCCAAGTGATAATTATCCGCTTTATGCTTAATAATTATCTGTGTTTCTATAAAGTTTTCCATATGTACACATGATATTAAAAAGCATATGGAAACTTTTATTTTCGTGAAAATTCCAACCGTACCTACATTTTTCTTTAGTATGGGTGTTTCATAATTAATTAATTAATTGTACACAGAGCAATAACAAAATCCTGACATGACAATATAACGATTTACTCATAAGATGCTTATTTTCTTTTTTTTTTTCTTTAGGACAATTCGGTTCGAAAAAATAAATTTTTAAATGTTTAAGATACTATCAAAATCAAGTAGGATTTCATAAATCCATTTTATAAATCAAATATTTTTGCGCGAAACTTGATTACAAGGTTTTTTGGGGACAGAAATTTAAATCTATTCATAATTCTGATGCACATTGTAGGGGGCGCTACCTACAATGTAGCGTGTAGGAGGATTACACATTTAAGTAAAGATTCTTCCTAGAATTCTAGTATGCCATAATTTATTTATATAATTTTAAAAAATGGAAACAACTAATATAATTAACAATATATTTAACATCCGGGTAGCGTGATACCTATAATTTCTTTATCGTATATCAGGCAGGCCGTGTGGATATATCTCATAAAATAAATGTATTCTCTTATTTTCAGGGCAACATTAACAAACAATGATCAAATCAAAATACCAGTGCAAAGTACCGAGAAGATTAACGAGAAAGAATACAATCCATACGAACATAGGATATTAGAACATCCGAACACGTAAGTCATCAATTACAATAAGGTACCTACCTAATCCCTATCATTCGAGGAGGGACATAATAACGTACATTGTGTCACGGCTTGAACTCCATCATTTCAACATGAATAATAAATAAAATATTATAAACATGAATAATACTGTAATATCTTATATTTCTATACCAAACAACCGTTTCGAGGGAATAAATTAATTGTCGATTTCTACTTTCATGAACCTAACAGACCATTGCCTCACTGAAAAAACTAAACGAAAAAGAGCAAATTGGAAATTATACCTAAAAAAATGCATACCTGCCTACCTGTCTATATTCGGTAATCTAAACTTCAGCCACATTATACCAACTTTCATATTATTATTATAAACTTAAGTTAAAATAAATAGGTAGGTAGGTACCTAATTATTTCCATCTCGTTTTAGTACATGTAAATCGTATCAAACAAAGGTTGTTTGTTGTCTTGCATCAAATGAGATAGGTAGTTTTTTTTATATGTTGTATGTGATGTAGTGGTAATGACAAATCCAATTAACGATTAGAGACGATTAAAACTGATCGGTTTTAATCTCCGAATGATGTCAACTTGGCTGGCGAAACGCGCGTCGAGCAAAGTAAAAGTGTTTTGGTGTTTGTGGAAACTACTTCGAGTGTTATCATTACATCAAAGGTTCCAGCCCTATCCAATTCTAATAACTAATAAATAATCCATGTTCATGTAAGATATTTAATTTTTTCGTTATTATTTCAGATTTTCTGGCGCACTTATACACCTGCTGAAAAGTTCCTTAGGCACAGGTATTCTGGCCATACCTAGAGCTTTCAAAAGTGCTGGACTAATAGTGGGCCTATTCGGAACAATCTTTATAGGATTCTTGTGTACGCATACCATACACATACTGGTGAGTAATGTTGTTATTTTTGTCCACGACCACCGTTTCATAATAATCCAATATTATATTTCCTAATTGAAGATATATGGTACCCATATTTGCATCGCAGTGAATTATAATTGTTATAGTGGTGATCACTGCCAGTTATCCTGGCAGGATCGCCATGTAGTGGGTAAATCACCAAAATGAACAGAGAATCAGTTAGGACCACTCGACATCAGTTTATTCAAACATAGTAACAACGATTAGCTCTTAGTAGCTAATCGGTATAAAGTATAAAGCTAATTGATTTATTTGACCAAACTACAATGATTTATATAATATTTCAGTAGGTTCAAGGTCAGTACAATCCGTTTATGTAACCTAGTTTCATATCATAATTGTTTAATAAACCGGCCTTGGCTTAGGAACATTCCTCATGTCAGCCATTGAGTAGTTTATTGTTCTGTATACTTGACATGGTTTGTTAATCGCAAGTATCGCAGGCGTATTGAAAATACCAGACACAACTGGTAAAATTTTCTCAAGTGAATTGAATAAAAATAAAACTCAGTTGTGTTACGATTTTTTTGTTCGTTTGACCCTGAAGGTCTTGTCGTTTTAAACAGGTTATCTTGCATGGGGTGGTCAAAAATTACAGTCTCATTTTTTTTGTTTTTGAATGAATGCTATTCTTTAAAAAAGTTTTTGTTGGCCTAAAAATAGTGATGACTTTGTCAAAAATTGTGTTGTATACAGGGTGGTTAAGAATTACAAAATCTTAAAATTTGAAAAGAGGAAATTGTGATTTTTGATCACCCCGTATAAAAACAATTGTGGCTAAATCATCATTAGTTTTTTATACGTGGTGATCAAAAAGTATAAACTTTACTCTTGAATTGATTTTGTAATTTTTGACCACCCCGTATAATAAACATAATTTTTGTCGACATTACTTTAAGCAAGCAAAAACTTTTATAAATAATAGCGTTTCACCGAACACTAAACATTTTTTGATATTTTGCAATTTGTGACCACCCCGTAAGTAAAAGCTTTTATAAACAATAAAATTTTCTCGACAATGTATAATTTTATACGTGGTGATCACAAAAGTACAAACTTTACTCTTACCGAATTTTAAGATTTTGTAATTTTTGACCACCCCGTATAATAAACATAATTTTTGTCGACATTCCTTTAGGCAAGCAAAAACTTTTATAAATAATAGCTTTTCCCGAAAAGTAAACATATTTTGAGATTTTGTAATTTGTAATCACCCCGTATAAAAAATATGATTTTTGTCGTCGTCGTTACTATTTTTTGGACAAGTAAAAACTTTTATAAATAATAGCGTTTTCCCGAAAACTATTTTTTTTTTGAGATTTTGTAATTTGTGACCACCCCGTATAAAAAATATGATTTTTGTCGTCGTCGTTACTATTGTTTGGGCAAGTAAAATTAACGGAATTACTACTTATACTTGAACAGTTTTGATATTGCAGGTAAAACCAATATTCATAAGATTAATACTTAATAAACACTAGCGGCCAAGTGACCCAGGCAGCTTTCACGATCGGGAATTATGCAGTGAATGCTGTCAGGCATTCTTTTTTATTTAAAAAATTTTAAATAAGAAACAATTCAAATATTAAATTCATTATTCAAATTCATCAGTTTACTCTTTTAGATGTGTATGCTGCTGAATGTATATTGTTAAAACGCGGCCGCTCATTGGCTAAATCAGAATCTCTTATTTAGTGATTTATGATTTCATTTTTGCTATCATAATTCACAATGGGAACCTACTCATGTTGTATATACTACAAATTCGATTAAACAATTCGAATTTTTATAAGTTCATTCTAAATAAATTCGATTATATATATCGTGTAAACACTAACGCCCGGTGTCGACTCTTTTAGGATAGGACCGTACCGGCTGAGCGCCATGTTTATTGTTTATGTTATCGAGATTGCGGTAGACGTATTTAATTGCCTTCAGGGCGAGACAGTTTCGATAACTGTAAAGTATTTTTGGGCTGCTTTGGCCCTATGAAAGGAATAATATGTAGAGGTTTTGTTAGTTAGTTTAGAATAATATACGTTTGTAGCCTACACTTGTTCTTTTATTTTAATTATCGTTGGGCATTCGTTTACACTCGAATTATTAAATTTATGAAAATTATGATTATGAAAATATCCCGATTATTCCCATCACTACTAGCAATGCGCCACCTCTTCCAATATAGCTGCACTGAATACTCCCCACTCCCCAGTACTCTTCACGCCGCTAGAAGGCCGAGCGCTGCGATATCTACATGTATTGCGTCACTCGATCGCGACACCGCTGTCTTTTGGCCTTGAACGAAAACATCTAACTTGGTCCCCATATACTCTTGCCTAAACATAAACATTTCCAATATTAAAAAGTAACTAGTTATAGCCTAGCTCTGGTTAGGAGGTTAAGAATGAGCGTACAATTTGTTGTACAAATTACAAGAACATTTGTTGTTACTAAGTTAAAAATTATAATAAAACAGATCAACGCCCACTAAGTTTATAGATATCTATATTCTCCTATCAGATATCAAAGTCTAATTATTTGTACATGTTTTTTCTTCTGCAGGTTGTTGCTTCACAGAAAGTATGCAGAAACTCCAAAATTCCGAGTTTAGGTTATGCAGAAACAGCAGAAGAAGTTTTTAAACAAGGGCCAGTGGGGTTGCGAAGATGGTCCAGGTCAGCAAAGTAAGTAATATGTCGATTAGTATCCCTATTAAGTTCTGTTCAAATGTGTTAATAGTTCATTTAAATTAAGTAATATATACTTCTGCAGATAATTCAAGAATTTTGACATTCCCGACAAAATTGCTTAAAGAAAAAGTAAATATTTCCATATATCTAGTCATTATTTGGCAACAAAAAAATAATATTGAAAAATATTAATTTCTGAACTATATATATTTCTAAAATAAGTGTGTTCTAGTGGTTGAGGATGTGTTTGAAAAACTCTCCAAACAATCGTTATAGCGTTGTTTGCATGCTCAAAGATTGAATAAAATTAATTGAAACTAAAAAAATATCATTTTAATAAATTATAATAACAAACAAGTCGCATATGAAAGAGTTTGCTTTTACATCTACTGTCATTAGAAATGTTCAAGATATTTGCCACAACTTAAGCTTCTTGTATGTTATGATTCAAGAAAGTGACAATTCAGATTTAGAAAATGCTTGGTAAGTAAGAACCTCATCCGTAATTCCCGAGAGCTGCAAAGAGAGATATGAGAAAACCTTGAAACTATTCGCATCGTGGTGCAACACAAAAAATTTGGAAAATATCCCAGAGAAGGTAATGCTAGCCTATTCTGAACATTTTGAAAAAAATTTTACCCGAATGGTGCATGGACCAAATATTAATTCACAGTAATTTTCTTAAGTTCTCAGTTAGTTTGTTAATTTAATGGATTTTCTTAGAAGAGACGTCCTTACCATATAGATTTTCCTTAATAAATATTGTATATAAAATGCTGTCACCCTATAACTGACAGATACTTCAACCTAAAATAATTTTGAATGTGATCTGTTTACAAAAGCCTGCTTCACAATGGGAAAATTTCCAAAATTTCTCATAAGAGTCGTTTACTTTCAATTGAACGGCACTGTACAGCCTGTATGTATGTAATTTTTTGCCTAAACAACAAATTTGAAAAGTTCAGCGAATTCACTACAAAATTTCCTACAATTTAAAAAAAAGATGATATAAATTAAGAGACGGGTTCAAAAAATGTTGTATTCCAAAGTTGGGCAAAATTTTTTGTGTTGCGTTAATTTTGTCCGCCAGTGTATATATACAATAATATTAACAGAAAATAAAAAAAAGTTCTGGCCGGATTTGAACCTGTGGCCTCTCGACTGTGAATCCAGAACGTTACCAATGCATGATTGTTTTATTGCCTTCTAGATGATATAAAGGTATCAGGGGACCTCTGGAATAACCAGGGCGCCCTGGTACCCAGGTGCATCGGCGGACACTTTGACCATCATATTTCGTTTTTATTATTTACGAAATAAAAAATATTTCAAAAAATATACACTCAAAAAAAATATTTTTTTAATGGAAAAATGCACAAAAGTGTTTTCCCTAAAAATATGTAATGACATTTTTTAAAACGTCTTCTTGAATCGTAGTAAAAAAACCGAATCTCCATCCATCCATTCGTAAAAGTTTCGTAGGTTTTTTTTTGTAAGCATAATATCCCCAGATTATCATATCAGCCCATTTCGTCAATAAATATTGAACAGATATTATGTCACGGTTTTAATGACATTGCATTTTTCGCATATTTTTCTTCATGAAAAGTTTTTTCATGAAAAATTGAACAGATATTATGTCACGGTTTTAATGGCATTGCATTTTTCGCATATTTTTCTTCATGAAAAGTTTTTGGGTAAAAAGTTGCAGTGTAATTTAGAGAATATTTTCTCTAAATTACACTGCAACTTTTTACACAATACTACACATAGGACTACTTAACAACACTAGCTATCTAAAGCAGTAACATAATTATATACCTACCTGCATATGTAATCTGGCGTGTTAGTTTTAACCTTAAATATCCTCCAATTGGTATTTGTTAAGAAAACGTATTCTTGCATCCACTGTTTTTCATCAATCTCACTTAATTTTTTTTGCCCTATATTTTCGCGGTCCTAATCTTATTATGTAGTTATGAACATATATTATAAATATGGTATAAGCATATTCTATAACAGGTAAAACTAACTACACACAGCTGGGCAATAGGTTTATCTATAGCAATGTTTTAAGGAAAATAAAGTAACGTATGAAAAATGAATCGAGCATCGAGGTGCGGTTTCAGCCTTCGAGGATTGCTTTAAAAAAGGTAAAATATCCACTTTTTCCACTACTACAATGAGTTTAACTCTGAGTTTAACTCTTGCATGTACCTGGTCCTGATAAAATATTCATAGTATTTTTACCAGAAAGTGTAACCATGTGTAACCATGACAAAATCTTCTGTTTCTTTTGCGGTAGTCGGTATCCATCAGAAGAGTTATTTAACACGCCACCACCTAAACTATCTCTTCTAAATGAAGTATTGTTCTGGTATTCTAATAACATAGTTACATTAAATTAAAAAATGAGACCAAAATTAAACGTTGATAGTATCATTACTCCACACGGCTTTTTAACACCACCCTGTAGCACAGGTACGGTAACGAGTATAAATATGCATGAAAATTAGGTTTTACTCTTCACTTTTGGCTTATATAGGTTACATGTTTGGCATTCTGTCAATCAAGGACGTGCAAATTGAAAAAATAACATAAATTTACATTTAAATTTAATTTACCAAGATTCTCCGAACGAAAAATCACCACCAAGGTAAAATGACTAGTCGAACCGTAAAATGAAAGGATACCATGGCATTGTACTTTGTTGTTTACCTTCACCTGTTTATTTACTCTGCGAAACAAAAATATTTACCAAGCAATGCGTTTCGATTAAACAGACTATCTCAATTTATAATTATTTATTTGGTCAATGAACTTTTCTGTCATTTTACTTAAAATCGCAAATAAAACATTGGTGCTAAATATATTTGCACTTAACTTCATGCATAAAATAAAATAATATAAAATTTTCATATAAAATAGTCTGCATTGGATCTACTTATGAACCAGTTAGAGAAATTGACTCTCCGAATATAATCAGCGCGAAGCAATTCTTGTACAGTTTTTGGTCTAAATGGATGCAGTTTGTTATATGTTGATTTTGAGATTCCACTTTCCCAGCTTACTTGTCGACAATAAGCAAAGCATGCATTGAAATGTGCTAAAATATTTGTTTCATTATCCTCATTCGTCACAGGTCGTCTCTTTTCCCTTTTCTAATATTGGAATGTATTCCGTTCCTCAAAATTTCGAGCTATGCGCTGAAATGTGATTGGAGGATGATTCGGTTGTGGATCATGATATATTTTGCCATATAATCTGGCTGCAGCACACTTCGACTATATTCCAAATAAATCGATATATTTCCCTCTTAATATTAATTTCCAAAGCCGTTTTGTTGACGAAAGAAATGATTACAAACACACTCTCAAGAAATGAAATTTAAGATTAAGAAGTTCTCTATTTCACTAATGAATCAGTGATGAACGAACCGATTATTTATTAATTCACTCTGAAGAAATTTCTGAAAAACTTATTCCTTCAATATAGTTCATAGCTGTCAAATCAATGCCATTATTTTTGTAACAAGCAAGTGCCATGACTATCTGGATCAAAATGTATTATGTTTGTCAAATTCTTACTATCATCAAAAGAATTGGTCAAAATTCGGGTTTAATTGACGCAAGATAGTGATTTTATGGTATATCTGGATTGACAATATCATGAATTAAAAATATATAATAAAATATACATGGTGTTCCTATGCAAATAATGAAGTTGAAAAATATCATAAATTTAATATTTCGATTCAATATATATATATATATATATATATATATATATATATATATATATATATATATATATATATATATATATATATATATATATATATATATATATATATATATATATATATATATATGTATATTGAACTTGTAAGATTGGTGATATTCCTATCTTTAAAATTCTTACAATTCCCGTGATCATGGAACCAAGACTAAAACCATACAAAACAAGAATTAAATACCTATTTCAAAACCACATTCAGAAGAACTTTAAATGGAGAAATTAAATCCGTATTATAATAATAAGAAAGCAATGCATCAGACTGCTGAATGGATTGTGGAAATCGTGATCCATTCAACTAATTTAGTTTTTGCTGCCCCATAATTGAAAGACCTCTAGGTAGGTATATGTACGAAGTGAAAGGCAGCTGGTAAAAATTACGCAAGACATTGTCTAAATGTGAGTTATGTAAGGAAAAATGACAATTATGGGTACATTATTAAAATAGGTAATGGAAATGTTTATATAAAATGCGAGATTGTGTACCTGTGTATCTTTTTATAGTTTTATGAGCTCTGGTGTGTTTGTTTATGTTTTACTTTTATTATTAGCTACTTAAACCTACTCGAAATAATGTGGCTTTAAAAACGTAAAATTTGTATCAAGTACTTGCAAACTGATTGCCTTTCATATCTCATAAAAATAATACTAGGTACTTATAGCTACATAATCAGTGATCCAGTACCTGAAAAGAGAGATTACTTTATAAATACTGCTTCACTTGTCATCAGAAGTAGTAGGTAATAAAATTAATACCTAGTAGGTAATACATTAGGCAATCCAAACCACTTGACAAAATCGCAATTTAGTATGGAGTCGGGGGTAAAGGAATGCTCATTTAAATGCATCCCCAATGTAAAAATAACTACTTGCCCTCCGCGCCATATGGATTTGGAATTTTGACAGGTCGTCTAATTGATTTAATTGATTTATTTACGTAGCCGCTGTTACATCGAAATGGGAAGTGGGAAATGTAAATGTCAACGCATATTAACAAAGTACCTATATAACAAAAATTTTTAGACTAATTTCATAGTAGTAATTTTTATCACTTAGAAAGGTTTCAATCTGGTTACCATTGTCGGTAGTTTATTCAAGTAGGCCTTGCCATCGTAAATATTGACAGTTGTAAAAAAAACTTTACATTTAAAACTTTACACTTTGTATCATGGTTGTAGGTTAAAAACGTTTTAACCTACAACCATGATACAAAGACAACGGTATGTCAGCGCGCAGGTATTGTGACGTCAGGTGAGGTGTGACATTTCCAGTTACTCCGTAACACGGTACCTACCTACCTATAGCGGAGTAAAATCAGATGTGTAGGATTTCGTTTTCTTATAACTATTCCATTCATTATGTGAGTTACAACATTTTTTAGTAGGGACTAATATTGAAAAGTATTTTTTTCTTTGCCCGCGAAATAATTTGAAAAACACGTTTTTTAAAACATACATTGCGCTATTAAATCAACGGCTCGAGATATAACCATGAAATTTTGGCTACTTCTAGAAGACATTACAGTGCTTCCGATGGAAAAATGTTTTAAGTTTTTAAAATATGAGACGTTTAAAAAAAATAGACTTAAAATCGCTACTAGCAAATCTGAATCTGTATTAAGAATTTATATATGAACATATCAAATTCAATATAGACAGAACTATGAAAAAGTTTTTAAAAAAATCAGCACGCTAGGACCTATGGTTTTCCAGAAATCGAATTATCAATGCACTGCATTTTTAAAGTGCGAACGAAGAACAAAATAATGCATTTAAAACACATCAGACGTATCACATAAATATAGTATATCTACTACTATCTACATACCATTCTTTAAATTTATTTGATCAACTCTTTTGCACAGTCATCCATTATTTTGACAACTCGTTTCGACTATAATTACAACACCTCGCTGCAACACAGGTTGGCATTGTTTTAAAAAATGTAGCACATATAATAATAATACTCACACGTATTCACCTCTGTGTATACACAAAACTCAAAATCTTGTCAACTGTCAATTTCAATTTGAAAACAACAGTAACTAGGTATTTACATTCAACTGTGTAAAAATCGCGCCCAAAATCCATGTTGTCGAGAAATACGTCATGTTAGATGCATGCAACCTGATATACCATTGTCTTTGTATCACCCTACAACCTACAAAACAGCAGAAGGCAGGCGTTGACTGACGTCAGAGCAGATAGATGACTTAGAACACGAAGAAAGTGCATAAAGAAAAAGTTCGTCTATCTACACGAAAGTTAGGAATGTGAGACAAATTGAAGCTTCGTCTCCTGTCACTTAGATGGCAAAAGTCGTAGATGGCAACAGTTGTAGATGGCAACAGATGCAAATGGCTTCGTCTTCTGTCATTTAATGAGATCGAATTTTTCCCATTTTCGGTATTCCAGTTAACCAAATTAGTTGGTGCGCCAATATTCTGAGCTAAAGATGTGACCTCGATATGAGGGGGCCGAGCGGTATCATCGCTCTTTATCCCTAATATCTGTAGGCTGAGACCGCCAAGTAAGGGGTAGGCCGCGCATTTCACGTGATCCTCCCCACAAATGTGATCAGTGTCACGTGAAGTTATCAATTAGTTAGGTATCGTAAGAATGTTTTTTCCGCCATATAACAAATAGCCCATATTAAATCATCTAAAGCAGACACCAGACCATAACTAAAATTTTCTGTTTCAGAAACTTTCTTGAAGGATCGTTGGTGCTCACGTATTTTGTGGGAAATGCAGTGTACGTTGTATTCATCACCGAATCCATTAGAAAAGTAAGTTATTGAGAATATTTCAAGATTATAGCAATAGCCTTGTAAAATCACAGCGAACAATCGTTCTATTTTTTTTACTTGTATGTAGACAATAAACAAAAATGTTATGGAAGTAATTTAGCGTGAACAACATGCATTTAGATGATGCCGAACATATGAGTCATGAACATGTTTCTAATATTATAACTACTAGTTTCTATTTCAAGAAATAACACATGAATTAATAAAGAAATGTAAAAAATTATAGCGTATTACTCATACCGTTTTGGCTCATACAGTTATTTGATTTTTTTTCATAATTGATGGGTTTAAATAATTGATAGGTTAGTTTGATCTACACTGCGCAACTTATTTAACGCACAACCAAAAAGTTAACTCAAATTTGACGTTATGTATTATCGACAATTTTTGTTCGTTTTGGTCGATTTTTTTTTCAAATTGTAGGTTTTTCTCTTAGGGATATCACTGTCTTAGTTGTTTTGGTAAAACGAATGATTTTGATATTATACCAGGTGCCATAAAAATGTTATGTTTTTTCCGAAATTTCAAAACGTCCTGTGGGCTATACAAGGTATTGTAAGTTATTGCAATTATAGCCAATTTAAAGCCTCATGTTTTTTCTACATTTTCTTTTTTTATTCATTTGTTTATCTCTGTTACTTCATGAAATACACCGTTTTGAAACACCATATGCTTTTATTCACATGAAATGTATTTATCGGACAACTCAAACAGCTAGCAAGCTATGGAAATCGAAGATTACACGTCATAAACTGACAACTGTGTCATTAGTTTTTTGTTGACAGTCCAGCAATAATTAGTGAATAATGGAACGCCAAACCAGAAATTTAACTCGTGATGAATGTGTTGAGGCAGCTACATTACATGGTGAAGGGTGGAGTTACAACCGCATAGCTGGAAGGTTGGGAGTGTCTCACACAACTATAGCGAGAGCAATTCAAAGGTACGCGGAAACAGGAGAACATTCCAGACGGGCCGGTCAAGGTAGATCTCGTGTTACCTCTGCTATCTAGGATCGCTTTTTAAGAGTAAATGCTGTAAGACAACGATTTATAACTGCAACACATTTAAGAGCACAACTTCAAGACGCAGGTGGTCCACTAATATGCGTTCAAACTGTACGCCGACGACTGAGGGAGGCAAATTTAAGACCCAGGATTGCTGCTCGAGGACCCGCATTAACAGTAGATCATCGAGGAGCCAGATTGAATTTTGCCAATGAGCATGTTAATTGGATGGAAGCAGATTGGGAACGTATTCTTTGGACTGATGAGTCAAGGTTCAGTTTATATAATTGTGACAGACGTAATCGCGTCTACCGAAGACCCGATGAGCGATACAGTCAATGCAATTTTTTGCACACAACTTTATATGGAGGTGGATCCGTCATGGTGTGGGGCGGAATATCTTTGACTGGGGACTGGGAACGGACTTGGTAACTGTGAATGGAAATCTCAATTCTGACAGATACATCACAGACATTCTTGAAGCACATGTTTTGCCTTATGCCCCCTATATAGGACCCAATTTTTTACTTATGCAAGACAATGCGCGTCCCCACACGAGTCTTATCGTGAGAAATTGCCTTGAAGAAGTAGGAATTGATCACATAGACTGGCCAGCCCGTAGCCCCGACCTTAACCCCATTGAACATGTTTGGGATTTTATCGGTCGGCGGTTACGAAGTGAGGGACGACAACCCCAAAATTTACAAGAATTGGAAGGACGCCTAGTCGAATTATGGAATGGCCTAGATCAGAACCTAATCAGAACTTTGGTTTTAAGTATGAACCAAAGATGTCGGGAGGTCATTCGCGGAAGAGGTGGAAACACCAGATACTAATTCTCTATTTACTTTTGTTTTGTTTCCTGTTATTCGTTGTTTTATTGATTAAAGCAATCCATTTTTCTAGGTATGTTTTTTGAGTTTTTGTCCTTTTAAGACTTTTTTCTCTTCTAAAACACCTTGCTTCTCTCAATAAATTATAAGATATCATGGAAAACAGAACGCAAAATGAGGCATTGAACCAGTATAATGAGTAATAAATGATGAGCACTTGACAAAAAAGAAAGTTAATAAATTTAATAAAAATCACGTCAACTCAAAAATTGGATATTTTATGAAGTAACAGAGATAAACAAATGAATAAAAAAAGAAAATGTAGAAAAAACATGAGGCTTTAAATTGGCTATAATTGCAATAACTTGCAATACCTTGTATAGCCCACAGGACGTTTTGAAATTTCGGAAAAAAACATAACATTTTTATAGCACCTGGTATAATATCAAAATCATTCGTTTTACCAAAACAACTAAGACAGTGATATCCCTAAGAGAAAAACCTACAATTTGAAAAAAAAATCGACCAAAATTGAGTTAACTTTTTGGTTGTGCGTTAAATAAGTTGCGCAGTGTAGTTTCAAGTGCTTCTTGTTTCTTGCGCCAGTTGTCGAAAGATATTTTTGCCTAATATAATAATTGCCCCTATGATTGCCTATTGGGGTTTTTAAATAGGAGGTACTATTATATAAAGATTTACAGGTTTTTGAAGCTTTTCATACGCCAAATTAAACCATATTGTAATAGGAAAAATTTTGTAAAAATATAATTTGTGTGAAAACATTTAAAGGATGAGTAAAAATAGAGGAGAAAATACCAAAAATTAGTTACAGAAAATTAGTTAGAAAAATTCTACTTTCCCTAATTATACTCAATATTTTCTTCTGCGAGCAGTTGCTTCGTTGTAAAACTTTTCATGGCCTCTATTCTCGATTAATTCTCCGTCTTTATTTTTCTCAAGGCATATTAGTTTCCGGAGTTCTCATCCTCATTTTCGGTCCCGAACCGAGGGGTACTTACGAAGCTGCAGAAAGTTCCAATCTCCTCCTCAAAAATATAAAATAACATATTATTGTTCAATCACTATAAATTAGACACAGACGAAAAATAAAAAATCATTATTTCATATTTGTTGTAGCTGCTGGCTTTCTTCTATGAAGATGCGAACTCATGGTACCCATACCTCATAGTGATACTCATGTTCTTACTAATCCTGTGTTGTCAAGTCCGGGAGCTGAAACACCTTGTTCCTTTTTCCTTCATCGCTAATACGACTATGATCATAGCCTTTAGTATAACTTTATACTACACATTCTCTGGTATTCAAGACATCGACATGAGCGAAAGAAAGATGGCAAACCATGTGTCGGGCATACCTTCCTTCTTCGGTACCGTAGTCTTCGCAATGGAAGGTATTGGGACCATAATGCCAGTGGAGAACTCCATGGTAAAACCTCAGTTTGTTGGCTGTCCGGGAGTGCTGAATATAGCGATGGCCATGGTGATCACCTTGTACACATCGATAGGTTTCTTCGGGTACCTGAGGTTTGGAGAAGATACTGAGGCTACCATCACAAAGAATCTTCCTTCTGAAGAACTGTAAGTGTCACGTTTTGTTACAAATAATTAGTTATAATCGGATGGTGGTATAAGGCACGTATGTATGTAGATATATTAAATAGATAATTTATCGTTTTTATACCCGTTGTCCCAGACCATTTTGATACAGATGATGGGAAATGATACAGTTATGCCAGATTTCTACTGAACACTTTCTCTTACAAACATTTTTCTAGCGTATATGTTTAGTTAAAGGGTCCGCCAATAGGGACGCTCGATCTTTGACAGCTCATGGCGGCCATGTTGTTTGTGGTAGAGTTGGCAAACGTAGTTGTTATTATTCAGTGTATCTTCACAAATCACCATGAACCAATTCAGCCGCGAGCAACATGTGCAAATCGTTAAAACTTATTACGAAAATCATTCATCGGTTCGAGCAACGTTCCGCGCGCTCCGCCAATTTTACGGTGCAATTGATCGTCCTGCTGAGTCGATTATTAACATATCCGTCGTTTGATTAACAAATTCGAGGCAACCGGTTCGGTGAACAATCAGCCAACACCGACGCGTCGTCGAAACGTCCGATCTGCCCAGAATGTCGCCGCTGTGCGCGATAGTGTGCGTGAAAATCCGCGACAGTCAATTTCACGTCGCGCACAGGAACTCCGCCTTTCGGAAACATCACTTCGCCGAATCTTGCATCTGGATTTGGGCATGCATCCGTACAAGATCCAGCTGACACAAGAGCTCAAAATAAACGACCATAGACAGCGCCGTATCTTCGCTGATTGGGCTTTAGAGCAGTTGGAAGTCGACCCCGATTTTGGTCGCAAAATCATCTTCAGCGATGAGGCACATTTTTGGTTAAATGGGAATGTCAACAAGCAGAATTGCCGTTATTGGGCCGAGAACAATCCACAGGAGGTCCACCAGGTCGCAATGCACCCAGCAAAGGTAACTGTTTGGTGTGGATTTTGGGCCGGAGGCATCATCGGGCCGTATTTCTTCGAGAACGACGATGGTGTGTCCATCACGGTAAACGGCGAACGATACAGATCCATGATAACGAACTTTTTCTGCCATGAAATCGACAATATGGATGTCGAGGATATGTGGTTTCAGCAGGACGGCGCTACGAGCCACACAGCGCGCGCCACAATGGATCTTCTGCACGGGCGCTTCGGAGGAATGGTTATCTCGCGCGGAGGCGACATCAACTGGCCACCGAGATCGTGCGATTTAACCCCACTAGATTATTTCTTGTGGGGTTTTCTTAAATCACAGGTCTACGCAAACCAACCACAAAACACTGATGCCCTCAAAGTCAACATACGCCACGCCATCGATGAAATACAGCCCGATTTGTGCGCCAGAGTCATTGAAAATTGGACTTCTCGTATGCGCGCCACCCAGCGAAGCCGAGGTGGACATTTGACCGATATTATTTTCCATACATAATGCCTTCGAATACTCTTTCAAACAAAAAATAAATTTCATTTATACCTCTCACACAACTTGCTTTATTTCATTTTAAAGATCGAGCGCGCTTATTGGCGGACCCTTTAGTAAATTATTACATAGGGTATTTAATTTTTTTTTCTTTTGCAAAGCGCAGAACTTCCAATCTTTTATGAAACACACTGTATATTTAGACACTATGTGATTGATGAAATAAGACTGGACTAAAATCCTCTGTTGAGAAAACAACAGTACTAGGAGAAAATTAAAAGTGTACTATTATTTTATTAAATGATGCATGGAAAAGGTGTATCTAACTATTCTCTTATTTTCAACAACTGGTACCGATCTTAGAGACTAGACTTCAAATAACGTTCATAGGTGTAACTAGCTTACATGTATGAAAAAAAACATATTCGAAAAAGGCAAGCACCCATACTTGAGAACGAAAACAAAACTCGAAACGTCGCTTGTGAATTATTATGATTGCGTTTTTTTAATTAGCATGTTGTCAGGTGTGAGTTTCAAACAATAAACCATTAAAAAAAAGCTTAACTTATTTCCACTTCTAACTTCCTTACTTTAACCTAAATATGTAGATGGCCTGAGAGATAGAGATATAAGTAGATGTATTGAACGAAGACTGACAATAAACCTATAATAACCAGCCTTTCTGTAAAATAAATCTCGAATTATTTTAACCTTTTTCCACACCGCCACAGTAGTAGAAATTTACGAGCATCTTTTTGTATTTCATATACTTATTTATTCATATATTTATTCTATATATTTTCCCTGTAGGCCTTAACCACGTAATTTTCTTTCGTATAAGGTTTTCAAATCTGAATTTCTTTTTTTGCGATATATCAAAATGGAAGCTACTTGACTTTATTTTTTTTTCATGATGGCCCTGCCAAAATCAATATCTGTCTAATTTTCGCAAATTTCGAATTTTAAGTTTTCAAATGTTTCGGTGCTGAATATTTATACTTCAAGATTGTCAATCGCACTCATCATCATCAAGTTGCTTCCAAATTTTCTCTCGACGCTGTCGAGGCGATCTTTTGTTCGACCAGTTGCCGTCAGCGTTTTGGGTACGCTGGTCAAAATTTGGGTGTGTGCTTATGACCACACGATAGAAGAGAGAACTTTTAATGTTCGAATTTTAAAATATATACTGTAACCGTCCGCCGGTATTACCACAACCCGGAATACAACGCACCCGTTAATACACGTTGACCGTACACGCACATGACACAGATGCTTCTGGCAACCGGCGCTAGATGCGGCCCCACTGTATGTCACTCCAAAATACCTACTTAGAGTTCGTAAGTACTGCGACGGACCATCACTTCGGCAGTCGATTCGATTCAATCCAATTCAATTCGTTACAGAGAGGAACACAATTGGACTCGATGTACTCAATGATCTGTTTTCTTGTAGATGTTTCAGGGTTACAGTATTGTCGGTCACTACCATATAACTGTTGTATTTTGTACCGCTCATGTTCTATCTTGCTGTTATCTTCTGCTTCTGGTAGCCATGTTCCAATTAGGTTTTAATATCTTCAGTATGTATACTGTCTTGATGAAGTCCACGCAGGACGAATGCGTGGGTCTTACCTCTTTTGGGGGTGAATGTATGATATGCTAGATTGCCTTGCTTAAAAGTTTCTGTGGATGTGTGCCAGTCTTCTTTGCATTTCAGGTTGATTTTTAAGTATTCGGTCATCCGCTTGTGGTTGTCGAAGGCCCCATGAACAATGATTGGAGGTTTAACTTCTTTTGGCTCGATTTCTCCTTCCTCGGGCTCCATATCTTTGCTAGTTTGGCCGGTGGGCGTCTCGGGTATTTGGTTATCGTTGGTTTTGCCTGCCGTGTTCAGGCTTTGGAACTTGTTTTGCGTTTTTATTTCCGCAGCGGATTTTGTAGCTGTGATGTTTGGTTTCATGGTTATTGAATGATGCGTGAAGGACGTACCTTACTCAGTGACACGTCTCTTTTGTCTCTTTTGTATAAGTTTGGACACATCTTTGGTGCTGTTTTCAGGGCCTGTGTTCATTTTTGTAGGTCCCGTGTCAGGATGTGACATGTAAGTAAAATTTTTTTGAATTTGTTTTTTTTTACGGATTTTCCGGGGTTTTGGACGTTTACTCCATGCCGCACTGGCAAATGGGGTTGCATACACTGTTTCTACCAAAATAAAGATCTTTGAAATGCTTTAAAAGCGCGCTTTACCCGACTTTACCCGCGGGAGCGTTACATAGCCGAGCGTGACGCGTCACGACCCAGTCTCATTCAACACCCGCAAAAATAATAGTGCAGAGCGCGCTTAAAGAAGTTTTCACTCGAGCCGATTTTACCCGCAGGAGCGTTACATAGCCGAGGGTGACGCGTGACGCGTGATGGCCCAGTTTCATTCAACACCAACAAAAATAAGTGCTGAGCGCGTCTAAAGAAGTTTTCACTTCAAAAAGTGCGAAAATTTACCGGTTTTTCGAGTACTACGAAGTTAGCACAGGTCTTTCGAAGCTGCAAACTGGGATATACACTACTGATAGTGGTCCTAACAACATATTAAAAATTATAACTAGCCGTTAGTTTGGTATTTTAAAGTACTATATCACTAGCCTAATATAATATTTGACTAAAATTGACGAGAGTTTCATACGCTACTTTGTTTATGTTTATGTGCTAACGTTCAAAATGAATGAGATCATATGCAATGCTTTTACTTCACTGCATTTTTCAGGTTTGATATGAAAAATATCGATCGTAAAGAAGAAAATTGACCAAAGTCGTAGAGAATTTAATATCCTACCAGTTTAGTCATTACCATTTCCAGTCAAAAGTTGAAAATATGCGAGTGCGAATCAGCAAAAACAATTCTCATTAAAATTCAAGATGGCGGTGGATGCCATTACATAATCTTGCCGCCATTTTTAATTTAGACTATCAGACGGCCCTCGACGGTTACAAAAATTTCAAAGGGAGTTGTTGTCAATTAATTGGCTCTTTTTGTACATCCCAGTTGGTACTATAAAATAATTAAATTAAGTGTGAAACTGTTTTTTGTTTCACGTTTAATTTAATATAGTAGGTATCTGAAATTACAACATTTAAAAAAATAGAACAACATTTAGAAAATAGAATAGAAACTACTAGAATATTTACTAATGAATTGTTGTAAATTATCAGCAGATAGTTATTACATTTTTGTTTTCAGGCCAGCGCAGTTGGTACAGGTTAGCATATCCTTGGCGGTCTTCTTCACCTTCATGCTCCAATACTATGTCCCTCTTGATATCACTTGGAGGCGGATAAAAGACAGGATTCCAGAGAAGCGACACAACATCAGTCAAATACTACTTAGGACGGGCACTGTAATATTTATTACGGGGATAGCTGCCGCCGCGGGACAGCATTTAGATGCTCTGATAGATTTAGTTGGAGCAATATTTTTGTCCACCCTAGGACTACTAGTCCCTGCCTTTATCGATATCATTGTGAACTGGAAAAATTGGGGCGTGTTGAACTGGGTGCTTTTTAAGGATATCTTCATAATGGCGTTGTCGCTGTTCGGTCTCTTTTCAGGGAGTTACTATGCAGTATTGAATATGATGAAGGAATGAACAGTTTTTCCTAGCCTTTTCCAAGTAAAATGTCCTTAGTTTAATTGTTCTGATCAGCGTGCTGTGGTAAACCTAGATACTAACTAAATGTTGTTTTCACAACATTATCGCAGGAGTACTAATATAAGTTAATTTTGATGAATTGTCGAAAATAAAGAATGAAGGAGGTCTACCTAGGAATGAAAATGGCCCTTTATACAAAAATTGTATTAACGTTTATTGAAAGCGATACCTTATTTGGATATCAGCAATAGATGCTAGAAGAAATCGTCACGGTCAATTTTTGTTATTGGTAATTCCATTAATTCATGAATATTGTGATATGAGTATATACTATATAGACAATCTATTGGAGAAAGCATTAATACCGTACTTATTAGGTCTAACTTTTTGTAAATAATTGAATAGATAATATTACCGTAATTTATATTTATTTTAAATTGGTTATACTTTTGGAGGAATACCTACAGCAGAGATAATATAAATACATACTAGAGAGCAGTGGCGTCTCGAACAGGAGATTCCAGGAATTTTACGAATCGTCTTTTTTTTTTAGGATTCCATCCACATGAACAATAAACAGTGTAAACATAAAATAATTTTTTATTTCTTTACTTAAATCATTAAAACCCGTAATACCTAACATTCCTTTAATATGCCTTAGAATAGCTAGATGTTAGATAAAAATCGCACACAAAAAAAAATCTGCCCGAGCACTAGGTACATAAATACAAAAAATGCGCACTCCTCGACGAGTGGTTCCATGCCGTGCCCCTAATTCCCTCGGTGAAACGGACGCTAAAATCGTCCACCGGCAAGCAAGATTGTTGGACTCCATGTGACAGTAATCCGTTGCACTTTCTTTGAGTAGTCACGTACTTACATTTATTTTTGGGGGCAATTTAGCGGATTTTCCTGTTTTCAATAATATAGTTTCATATAAAAAAGCCTGTGAGTACTCGAGACTGATGTGTAAGCATCTCGTATGCGGTAACGGTATGCGGTTTTTTCATAAATATAATTTTTTTAAAAATTGTTTTATTTTATATTATATATATTACGTATGTATGTATTTATGTCCTGACAATATTCTACCTACACCCTAATATTTTACCTGCCACACGGGCCCTGACTCCATTGTACTTGCACGTGCACCATGTGCACGCTAACCGCCGCCCTAACAAAGCACCAAGTATACGAGATTTAACAAAGCATATAGCAGTCATATGATGGTGCAGCGGTTCAAGCCCCGCTTTCCAAACCAGAGAATCGAGTAACGAACCGGTGTGCGCTGGCTGGTTCGATACTCACATTAGGACTTTTTAATAAGGTAGGCAACACAACAGGCACACCATGGAGGTTGGCGCTGTAAACCCCATCTATCGGTAGTAGCTGAATTAATTTAGTAGGTAGGTTAGTTACTATGCACAGTAACTAAGCTACTACCGATAGATGGGGTTTGCATAATAATTGATGGATTATGATGTCACATTCGCTTTCACATTTCCGTCCCATTTCCCGAAAGTTAATCTCATATCGCCGTAATAGATGTTTACACATCAAAAACAGTTCAGAAGAAAACGTTCAGAAGAAAACGTGGAAAACGTGGTTAAGTTCAGAAGAAAACGTGGATTTAAAAATATCGGAGTGTTAAATTTCGTTCACGTACCAGGTTGACATAACTCTGTGGTTGTGGTGAACATAATTCGTTATTTTATTTTGTTCACCACAACCACATAGATGTATGTATTTTGTATATTGCAAAAGCAGAGGAATGGATTTAACTTAAGTAATAACAGGCGAGTGCATTAAATAATATACGTTGTTTTTCATAAAATAGCAAATAGTAAATAGCTTATCTTGAGCCTCAAATTTGGCATTCACGTTTTTTTGCATGCGCCCTCCTCAAACTCAAACCCCAACCCCATAAATAGCTTATCTTGAGCCTCAAATTTGGCATTCGCGTTTTTTTTGCATGCGCCCATCCTGAAGTCAAACCCTCGGACCGCCACTGCTAGATCACCGAGTTGAAATGTATCGCTATCGCTCACAATTAGTGGCAACTAGTGAGGCTGATAACAATAGTGAGTATCTAAAAATACCTGATGATAGTGCAGCCACAAAGTGACATTGCACATTTTTTTCATGCGATATATTTTTTCTACAAACGTCAATAAAAGTATAATATTTAACGCATGCTGTCACTGTCTAAAATTTTATTTAGAAGCACTGGTGTTAAAAGAAATTTGTAAATGTAAAAAAGTAAATGACGTGATTGACTTTTAACACTAACTAGTGCGAGAATAGAAAACAATTCAAAAATTTTATATGAAAGAATGATTAATTTACTTAATTAAATTAAATGTACAGTTAAAAAATCTACAATTAGATCACTTGATCACTTTCCATCTCACGAGATTTAAAGTTAGTTGTCAACAACCGATCGAGCCTAGCAACAATAAACTTAATTGACAATTGGATTTCAAAATATTTTATAAATTTAAGAAATTCGTTGATTTTTACTTTTAATGGCAAAATTGGTGCATTTAATGGAATGGAAATGGTGGTTTAATAGTGTTTTTAATGGCAATTTACTTTTTAATAATAAAAAATAGTTGAAGTGATGGGACACTCCGCCTTCGGCGTCGTGTCTCAAGCTTTCCTTCTCACTATATGAAACAAAATGACACTTTTAGCACATATCATAAATAACTAGTACCTATATATTTTATATATAACAACATTTAACAAATTTGAGGCCCTGATTTACGACCTATAGATTGAACCGTTGGGGTTGTTCTCTTTTGTGTGTATTATCTTTACCTACTACACCTATAAGTACTATATGGATTTGTAAATAAAATAACACCAAATTTTAATAAAAATTGAAATTCCTTTGAACATCACATCTATGTCTATTATTCCATAAATATTATACTTTTAAATACGCTCATTTATTTAACTTATACAATACGTATTTATGTTGCATTATAATAGATATTTAGCCACTTGACTAGGTGAAAGTGTCCACTTTTGATTGTGAATAAAATGCAATATCATGGCAGCTACTACAACAATAACGGCTGTGTCATCGGCTAAGTAGGCTCCACAAAGCTATGTTAAACATTTTATGTTATTGCATAACTAAATACACATTTGATAAAGTATGGATTTAGTTCAAACAAAAACTAAGTCAAGGATTATTATAGGTATCGCAGTTATCGTTTAATTATTACTTGTCACCAAGTAATAGGTGAGGACCAAGTAATAGGCTATTTATTATAGGTGAGGAAAGTATACTAGTTGTCGCAAATGTTTACCCTATTCTGGTAAAACCCACTATTTTTTGAATATTTTCTAAGCACAGGAACCGGCTATGTAAAATCGAAGGGGAAATTATACGTAGGCTAATTTGAAAAAAAAATGTTATTGTACTCTTCGTGGCGAAAATCGAGGACTGCGTTTACTGCGTTCGTCAAATTTTACATAACTCAAAATATCCGCCCGTCTGTTCGGATGACTCGTTTGTTGTTAACATCTCAACAATGAAATGTTCAAACAATGTATAGTGTATAGTATCGAAATATGAGACAAAAACCCGAGCAACAAACCCTCATTATATTGATTTCCAGGAATTTAAGGAAAAACAAATGGTTTTATATACAGCGCCCATCACATTATGACATTATCATGTAGGATAACAAAATATTGATCACACTGTATACCTTTCATCATCTCATAAAACAATTGGGTGATGAATGTGATGCAGAATAAGAATGTTTCCCATTCAAATATTACGGATCCATTTTACACGTTCCTTGGTCGTGTCACATGGGCATCATTGGCATTCATTGGATGCCTAAATTGCCTAATACCAACGAAAGTTATGCGGTAACGTGGGGTCAACAATAATTCTTGAAATAGAAGAATACAGTTATTCTTTAATTTAGTGTATTTTAGCTTGCTGTAAGAAAAGTTATACTGCCCCGATCTCCCATTACGGCAATTGTGGGTATGCTTTGAAAATTTTTTATGTCTCATATATCGATGTTACAAACTATACCTACTTATAAACGGTTTATTAATTTTTGTATCGAAAAAATGTGAGGACTTTCTCGGAGAATGTATTACTCGCTTATTTTTCTGAATTATCTAAAATACTGAGAAGTTCTTCTCTTTAGTGAATTTATTCCATGTTGAAGGCAGCTATGAATGTTAAAAATAGTATAGATATACGAAGATATATCAAACTGCGGACATTTTTAACACGTACATTACCAAATTACAAAACCGAAAATTACAAGTCAAGGAAACCTAGAATTTTCGAAAAGCAAGATATCACAACATTTATACAAGAGGTTCCAGATGATCATTATTTATTATAGTGTTTTCGTTTGATATATAAACTAGAGCAAAAAATTGTGCGGCATTTTACAAAGAAAAGCCGTACCAATTACTACAGAAGCGGTAAATCACATCACTATGCAATACAAAAGGATATTTAGTGTAAACTTGTATACCGTCATAATTTCTTGTGAATAGAACTAGGGTCTGCAGTCTGCAGCTTACCATATCGGTCGCTGATAGCGACTCTTGAACTAATATAAATCCCATTTCCCTTCTCCCTCGCTTAGAAGACACTTGCATGAAATAAGTCACTTTCACTACTGTCTACATTTACATTTATTATGACTGGTTTAACGGGAGTATCCGGAGTATCCATCATAATATCGAGATCCCACATTCTTGATTCCGCCTTCTTCACATGATCTATACATTTTATCTAGTCGGCCGCATTTACTTCTTTGATCTTTGCACCAGTGAGAAACTTTCACATCAGCTAACTTAAA
>CAXKVY010001914.1:0-29220 GCA_964058915.1 Tetropium fuscum | reverse complement strand
ATGGATATATGGATATATGGATATATGGATATATGGATATATGGATATATGGATATATGGATATATGGATATATGAATATATGAATATATGAATATATGAATATATGAATATATGAATATATGAATATATGAATATATGAATATATGAATATATGAATATATGAATATATGAATATATGAATATATGAATATATGAATATATGAATATATGAATATATGAATATATGAATATATGAATATATGAATATATGAATATATGAATATATGAATATATGAATATATGAATATATGAATATATGAATATATGAATATATGAATATATGAATATATGAATATATGAATATATGAATATATGAATATATGAATATATGAATATATGAATATATGAATATATGAATATATGAATATATGAATATATGAATATATGAATATATGAATATATGAATATATGAATATATGAATATATGAATATATGAATATATGAATATATGAATATATGAATATATGAATATATGAATATATGAATATATGAATATATGAATATATGAATATATGAATATGTGAATATGTGAATATGTGAATATGGAATATGTGAATATGTCAATATGTGAATATGTGAATATAGGAATATATGAATATATTCACATATTCACATATTCACATATTCACATATTCATATATTCATATATTCATATATTCATATATTCATATATTCATATATTCATATATTCATATATTCATATATTCATATATTCATATATTCATATATTCATATATTCATATATTCATATATTCATATATTCATATATTCATATATTCATATATTCATATATTCATATATTCATATATTCATATATTCATATATTCATATATTCATATATTCATATATTCATATATTCATATATTCATATATTCATATATTCATATATTCATATATTCATATATTCATATATTCATATATTCATATATTCATATATTCATATATTCATATATTCATATATTCATATATTCATATATTCATATATTCATATATTCATATATTCATATATTCATATATTCATATATTCACATATTCAGATATTCACATATTCACATATTCACATATTCACATATTCACATATTCAGATATTCACATATTCACATATTCACATATTCACATATTCACATATTCACATATTCACATATTCACATATCCACATATCCATATATCCATATATCCATATATCCATATATCCATATATCCATATATTCATATATTCATATATTCATATATTCATATATTCATATATTCATATATTCATATATTCATATATTCATATATTCATATATTCATATATGCATATATTCATATATTCATATATTCATATATTCATATATTCATATATTCATATATTCATATATTCATATATTCATATATTCATATATTCATATATTCATATATTCATATATTCATATATTCATATATTCATATATTCATATATTCATATATTCATATATTCATATATTCATATATTCATATATTCATATATTCATATATTCATATATTCATATATTCATATATTCATATATTCATATATTCATATATTCATATATTCATATATTCATATATTCATATATTCATATATTCATATATTCATATATTCATATATTCATATATTCATATATTCATATATTCATATATTCATATATTCATATATTCATATATTCATATATTCATATATTCATATATTCATATATTCATATATTCAAATATTCATATAATCAAAAAAGATACATGTAAATTAAATTCTCTCCTACGGCGTGGCAATGAATTTGGCATAGTGGGTAGCATTCCCCATACGAATTCACATCTGTCAAAAAATATCCGTGAGGGTACATGTCCCAGTTGCCGAGTTATGTGGAAAAATAGTAATTTTTTTGATTTTGGAGGTGTGCTTCCTCTCCTACGGCGTGGCAATGAATTTGGCATAGTGGGTAACATTTCCCACACCAATTCACATCTGTCAAGAAATATCCGTGAGGGTACATGTCCCAGTTGCCGAGTTATGTGGAATAAATAGTAATTTTTATGATTTTGGGGGTGTGCTTCCTCTCCTACGGCACATTTATTCCACATAACTCGGCAACTGGGACATGTACCCTCACGGATATTTCTTGACAGATGTGAATTGGTGTGGGGAATGTTACCCACTATGCCAAATTCATTGCCACGCCGTAGGAGAGGAAGCACACCCCCAAAATAATAAAAATTACTATTTATTCCACATAACTCGGCAACTGGGACATGTACCCTCATGTATATTTTTTGACAGATGTGAATTTGTATGGGGAAAGCTACCCACTATGCCAAATTCATTGCCACGCCGTAGGAGAGGAAACACATCCCCAAAATCATAAAAACCACTAATTATTCCGCATAACTCGGCAACTGGGACATGTACCCTCACGGATATTTTTTGACAGATGGGAATTGGTGTGGGGAATGTTGCTCACTATGCCAAATTCATTGCCACGCCGTAGGAGAGGAAGCACAACCCCAAAATCATAAAAATTACTATTTATTCCACATAACTCGGCAACTGGGACATGTACCCTCACGGATATTTCTTGACAGATGTGAATTGGTGTGGGGAATGTTACCCACTATGCCAAATTCATTGCCACGCCGTAGGAGAGGAAGCACACCCCCAAAATAATAAAAATTACTATTTATTCCACATAACTCGGCAACTGGGACATGTACCCTCACGGATATTTCTTGACAGATGTGAATTGGTGTGGGGAATGTTACCCACTATGCCAAATTCATTGCCACGCCGTAGGAGAGGAAGCACACCCCCAAAATAATAAAAATTACTATTTATTCCACATAACTCGGCAACTGGGACATGTACCCTCACGGATATTTCTTGACAGATGTGAATTGGTGTGGGGAATATTACCCACTATGCCAAATTCATTGCCACGCCGTAGGAGAGGAAGCACACCCCCAAAATAATAAAAATTACTATTTATTCCACATAACTCGGCAACTGGGACATGTACCCTCACGGATATTTTTTGACAGATGGGAATTGGTGTGGGGAATGTTGCCCACTATGCCAAATTCATTGCCACGCCGTAGGAGAGGAAGCACAACCCCAAAATCATAAAAATTACTATTTATTCCACATAACTCGGCAACTGGGACATGTACCCTCACGGATATTTCTTGACAGATGTGAATTGGTGTGGGGAATGTTACCCACTATGCCAAATTCATTGCCACGCCGTAGGAGAGGAAGCACACCCCCAAAATAATAAAAATTACTATTTATTCCACATAACTCGGCAACTGGGACATGTACCCTCACGGATATTTCTTGACAGATGTGAATTGGTGTGGGAAATGTTACCCACTATGCCAAATTCATTGCCACGCCGTAGGAGAGGAAGCACACCCCCAAAATAAAAAAAATTACTATTTTTCTACATAACTCGGCAACTGGGACATGTACCCTCACGGATATTTTTTGACAGATGTGAATTCGTATGGGGAATGCTACCCACTATGCCAAATTCATTGCCACGCCGTAGGAGAGAAAGCACACCCCCAAAATCAAAAAAATTACTAATTATTCCACATAACTCGGCAACTGGGACATGTACCCTCATGTATATTTTTTGACAGATGTGAATTTGTATGGGGAAAGCTACCCACTATGCCAAATTTATTGCCACGCCGTAGGAGAGGAAGCACACCCCCAAAATCATTAAAACCACTAATTATTCCGCATAACTCGGCAACTGGGACATGTACCCTCACGGATATTTTTTGACAGATGGGAATTGGTGTGGGGAATGTTGCCCACTATGCCAAATTCATTGCCACGCCGTAGGAGAGGAAGCACAACCCCAAAATCATAAAAATTACTATTTATTCCACATAACTCGGCAACTGGGACATGTACCCTCACGGATATTTCTTGACAGATGTGAATTGGTGTGGGGAATGTTACCCACTATGCCAAATTCATTGCCACGCCGTAGGAGAGGAAGCACACCCCCAAAATAATAAAAATTACTATTTATTCCACATAACTCGGCAACTGGGACATGTACCCTCACGGATATTTCTTGACAGATGTGAATTGGTGTGGGGAATGTTACCCACTATGCCAAATTCATTGCCACGCCGTAGGAGAGGAAGCACACCCCCAAAATAATAAAAATTACTATTTATTCCACATAACTCGGCAACTGGGACATGTACCCTCACGGATATTTCTTGACAGATGTGAATTGGTGTGGGGAATGTTACCCACTATGCCAAATTGATTGCCACGCCGTAGGAGCGGAAGCACACCCCCAAAATCATAAAAATTACTATTTATTCCACATAACTCGGCAACTGGGACATGTACCCTCACGGATATTTCTTGACAGATGTGAATTGGTGTGGGGAATGTTACCCACTATGCCAAATTCATTGCCACGCCGTAGGAGAGGAAGCACACCCCCAAAATAATAAAAATTACTATTTATTCCACATAACTCGGCAACTGGGACATGTACCCTCACGGATATTTCTTGACAGATGTGAATTGGTGTGGGGAATGTTACCCACTATGCCAAATTGATTGCCACGCCGTAGGAGCGGAAGCACACCCCCAAAATCATAAAAATTACTATTTATTCCACATAACTCGGCAACTGGGACATGTACCACCACGGATATTTTTTGAATTTATTCCACATAACTCGGCAACTGGGACATGTACCCTCACGGATATTTTTTGACAGATGTGAATTGGTGTGGGGAATGTTACCCATTATGCCAAATTCCGCCGTTATTAAAGCATAATGGTGAATTATAGAGAAAATGCACATGTATATTTACGTGATGATTAATTTTACTTACCGCTTACTTAATTTTAGGTTTATTTATTTATTTTAAACTTAATTTATGTTTTATATTTATCTAGTCATATTTCTTAGATCATTTAATGTAGTATTAATGCCATTTTTTATTTATATACGTATACTCATATTTTCCCATGTATTTTGTAAATACTTCGTGTATAACACACTAATAAATTATTATTATTATTATAAGTACTATTAAGTATTAGTTACGTATGCACAGTAGTTTCTGGAGTACCTGAAACCACTGCGCATGCGTAAATGATTTCTGTAGGTGCCCGTGCAAACTCTTACATCCGAGAGCAGCCGAGTTGTGCGATGATCCATACTACGACATACGTTTTCCCTGGGTTGAAAACCGTGGACAAAAATGTGTGGATAGTTTCACACAAATAAAACCAGATCTCAAACATGGATAGGAGACATGGATTCATTATCATCCCTCCTCATTAATATTATAAGATATTTAAACAAGGTAGTGATTATTATAATGAAGGTAATAATTGAGATACCGTAAATATTCTTCATTGTAATTATCGTAAATTTATTACATTTTATTTGTACCATAACTTGGCTGCTATGGATTAGAATTTTCTTTTATTTAATTTTATTGAAATATGCATTTTTCCAAACATCAGTTCTCTAATAAACGGCAATCTGTAGATAATTAACCACTATTATGGTCCAGTCGTAGAAGGTAAAAAAGGCTACTACCTCCGAATTAAGTGCCTCAATCTAGTTAGTCCTCATATATCAGGAGAGTATTAAGAGCGCTCTGTTCCATTATTGAATCTCAAGAGCTCCACAACTCTCACATAGGAAGTATGAGGGATACATTAAAAAAACAACGATGAAGATGGCAACAATGCCGGGAGCAGTATTATTTTGACGTAACATTCCTCGAAGTTACGCTCCGAGTTACAGTGTTTGTCATTTAACTGCAATTTTGAGAATCTTTTATGGAAAAAAATCACAGATTTCGCAATCCTTGCAACTATCGGAGACATTGGAAATGATGAACAAAATATATGAAACATAATATATCGATCCTTTTGAGTTGTTTCGAATACGTCAAATACTATGGCGCGTGCATGCTTGTGGCAATTTCCAGATTGGCTTTAGCATGCTTATGTTTATTAAGTGTTTATTAGTAATGTTTGGCGTACGATTGGGTCCCTAGCATTTTATAAATTTCGAATAACACGTTAGTTAATAATTTAATATAATATTGAGTATGGATACTGTCACAATTTGCCACAAGAATACGCAGAACGTACTACGCACCGAGTTGCGTTGTATTTATCTTACTCTTTTGCTCTAACAGGATATTAACTGTTTATTATACACACAAGGTTATATATAAATATAAACATAATTTTTTAGCATTTTATTTTTGAAAAACTTAAGTATTACTAATCAATACACATCTCAATTTACGAGTTAGGTATGTAGTAAGAAATAATAAACATAATTTTTAATTAACCAACTTATATTGGATTTGCAGTTAAACATAAAAAAACAATCACAGATCTTACATATTACGCAAGTATCGCAGGTGTATTGAAAATACCAGACACAACTGGTCAAATTTTCTCAAGTGAATTGAATAAAAATAAAACTCAGTTGTGTTACGATTTATTTGTTCGTTTGACCCTGAAGGTCTTGTCGTTTTAAACAGGTTATCTTGCATGGGGTGGTCAAAAATTACAGTCTCATTTTTTTTGTTTTCGAATGAATGCTATTCTTTAAAAAAAATTTTGTTTGCCTAAAAATAGTGATGACTTTGTCAAAAATTGTGTTGTATACACAGGGTGGTTAAGAATTACAAAATCTTAAAACTTGAAAAGAGGAAACTGATTTTTGATCACCCCGTATAAAAACAATTGTGGCTAAATCATCATTAGTTTTTTATACGTGGTGATCAAAAAGTACAAACTTTACTATTGAATTGATTTTTTTAATTTTTGACTACCCCGTATAATAAACATAATTTTTGTAGACATTACTTTAAAGCATGCAAAAACATTTATAAATAATAGCGTTTTCCCGAAAACTAAACATTTATTGATATTTTGTAATTTGTGACCACCCCGTATAAAAAATATGATTTTTGTCGACGTTATTACTATTTTTTGAGCAACTGAAAACTTTTATTAATAATATTTTCTTTTGTAATTTTTTACCACCCCGTATAATAAACATAATTTTTGTCGACATTACTTTAGGCTAGCAAAAACTTTTTAAAATAATAGCGTTTTCCTGAAAACTAAACATTTTTTGAGATTTTGTAATGTGCAACCACCCCGTATAATAAATATGATTTTTGTCGAAGAGTAAACTGTGATTTTTGATCACCCCGTATAAAAACAATTGTGGCAAAATCATCATTAGTTTTTTATACGTGGTGATCAAAAAGTACAAACTTTACTCTTACCGAATTTTAAGATTTTGTAATTTTTGACCACACCGTATCATAAACATAATTTTTGTCAACATTACTTTAGGCAAGCAAAAAACTTTTAAAAATAATAGCGTTTTCTTGAAAACCAAACATTTTTTGAGATTTTGTGATGTGCGACCACCCCGTATAAAAAATATGATTTTTGTCGAAGAGTAAACTGTGATTTTTGATCACCCCGTATAAAAACAATTGCGGCAAAATCATTATTAGTTTTTTATACGTGGTGATCAAAAAATACAAACTTAACTTTTACCGAATTTTAAGATTTTGTAATTTTTGACCAATCCGTATAATAAACATAATTTTTGTCGAAACTAGCAAAAACTTTAATAAATATTAGCGTTTTCCCAAAATCTAAACATTTTTTGAGATTTTGTAATTTGTGACCACCCCGTATAAAACATATGATTTTTGTCGACGTCATTACTATTTTTTGGGCAAGTAAAAACTTTTATGAATAATATTTTCTTTTTGTAATTTTTGACCACCCCGTATAATAAACATAATTTTTGTCGACATTACTTTAGGCAAGCAAAAACTTTTTAAAATAATAGCGTTTTCCTGAAAACTAAAAATTTTTGAGATTTTTGTACTGTGCGACCACCCCGTAAAAAAAATATGATTTTTGTCGAAGAGTAAACTGATTTTTGATCACCCCGTATATAAATAATTGTGGCAAAATCATCATTAGTTTTTTATACGTTTTTATACGGTGATCAAAAAGTACAAACTTTACTCTTAGCGAATTTTAAAATTTTGTAATTTTTGACCACATTACTTTAGGCAAGCAAAAACTTTTGTAAATAATAGCGTTTTCCCGAAAACTAAACATTTTTTGAGATTTTGTAATTTGTGACCACTCCTTATAAAAATATGATTTTTGTCGACGTCATTACTATTTTTTGAGCAAGTAAAAGCTTTTATAAACAATAAAATTTTCTCGACAATGTATAATTTTACACGTGGTGATCAAAAAGTACAAACTTTACTCTTACTGAATTTTATGATTTTGTAATTTTTGACCACCCCATATAATAAACATAATTTTTAAGGAAAAACTTTTATAAATAATAGCTTTTCCCGAAAAGTAAAAATTTTTTGAGATTTTGTAACTTGTGATCCACCCCGTATAAAAAATATGATTTTTGTCGACGTCATTACTATTTTTTGGGCAAGTAAAATTAATGGAATTACTACTTATACTTGAACAGCTATGATATTACAGGTAAAGCTAATATTCATAAGATTAATAATTAATAAACACTAGCGGCCAAGTGACCCAGGAAGCTTTCACGATCGGGAATTATGCAGTGAATGCTGTCAGGCATTCTTTTTTATTTAAAAAATTATAAATAAGAAACAATTCTAATAATATTCATTATTCAAATTCATCAGTTTACTCTTTTAAATGTGTAGGCTGCTGAATGTATATTCTTAAAACGCGGCTGCTCATTAGCTAAATCAGAATCTCTTATTTAGTGATTTATGATTTCATTTTTGATATCATAATTCACAATGGGAACCTACTCATGTTGTATATACTACAAATTTGATTAAACAATTCGAATTTTTATAAGTTCATCCTAAATAAATTCGATTATATATCTCGTGTAAACACTAACGCCTGGTGTCGACTCTTTTAGGATAGGACCGTACCGGCTGAGCGATATTTATTGTTTATGTTATCGAGATTGCGGTAGACGTATTTAATTGCCTTCAGGGCGAGACAGTTTCGATAACTGTAAAGTATTTATGGGCTGCTTTGACGGCCCTATGAAAGGAATAATATGTACAGGTTTTGTTAGTTTAGAATAATATACGTTTGTAGCCTACACTTGTCCTTTCTTTTAATTATCAAATTTTTCTACAAAAGTACTTTCGATAACCGGAATAAATGGTAAATGACCCCATTAGCTGAATAATGTGTATATGATAATAACGCACCTACCTGTAGAGTGTCTTTCTGTTCGTAGGTATCCTGTACATTTTCAGCCGCATCACTAGTGGAAATATCCGATGCTAAGTCACATGTCACCGTAGGTATTGGGCGAGGATTGGACTCTATGGTAGCAATTTGCCGTTCACCACATCTCGGTGAATTATTACTGTTACGATCAACTGTGTCTCCCATTGTGGCCACATTCCCAATTTTTGTAACCTAATACAAACAATAGTTAGAACTTCTTAATTTGTCTTCGTCGACCAAAAATATTAAGTTAAAAATCATAATAGATTTCTTTCCTAAAACGTTTTCTTTAAACTGTCATTTCTCTGACAGTCCATCTGAGCGACACTAAGTCGTTCAGCAACATTATTTTTTTTTTTCTACGTTCATGCAAAAAACAAAACTTTGTTAAACTATATTTAATGCAAAAACTGGTTCTTTATTGCATGCATCTACCTACTGTCATGTCAAGATTTTTTGGTTTTTGCATGAACGTAGAAAGAAAATATTGTATGCAACTCATAAAAAAAGTGTTTATTGCACTCGATGTGTGCACTCGGCCTGACGGCCTCGTTGGACAATTTTACGTCGCGTGCAATAAACATTTACTTTTTGCACTTCTAGCCTAGTAGCCAGGTAGTTTTTGGTCCGAATAAGTGAGGAAGTTTTGATTTGTTGGGAATGGATATATTTTAGTGTTTTATTTAACATACTACATTTGCCCCTTCGTATCTTTGCCGCTCGCGCCGCCATATTGCCAAGATGGCACCCAAAAGGGGTTATTTATTGCAGGCATATATGTTATCGCTTGTATTTATTTACTTTTGCGGCTGTACATTAGCTTTTATTTGATTCTATAATAGTTTTCATGGTTGAACTTTATTCTTTATTTATTTATTTATATGAACCTAATTGATTGATTTATATGTTCAGTTCGTACGAAAGCATTACTCGGAAATCATAGTTTTTGATTGATATCCAGAAAATGTAACAAATAAAAGCACCAAGGCTACGCAGATCCTGACATAAAATGGCGGCAGAAGTCCTATTGGATGAATTCATGATTCCGACAATGATGGCAAAAAGCAAATTCCTGTTAAATGAGACAAACAAACGGCGCTTCATCTACAAGCTGAATAATAAATTTGTAGAAGGCAACTTTACTGTTAAACAGGCTGCTGAAGATGCAGACACACGAATCGACAATATAATTATCGTCCGCCTACACTTATTATTGTTAGAGAATTGGTCGACCTACTTGTTCGAACAGCATTTGTTCAGCTTATGGAAACGTATTCTTCCAGAAGCCGGGAAAAGGAAATATCTCAGCAAATATATTCTACGCACAGTCTAAAGCATATATGGGCAACCCCCGGCCCCCTATCAGCTTCAAACCGGCCCGCGAGAGATTCAGAAAATTCAAGTAACGATATCAATTCAAATCGACAAATTATATTATTAATCGTACGCAGTGGAACGCCACAGATCGAGTCAAAAATAGTCGTTAGAAAGAGACAGACAGATAAACATTCGGGAAGCTGCTCGTGCAATTGAAGCACTCTCGTACGATCGAGAGTATTCTAGCTGCTTATTGGAGGAATATATAAACTGCTCAGCACTCGTGTCATCTCATTACTTCTTAATAACTGAACTGAACTGAAGTTCGCATCGCATATTCGCGTACGGTCAAGAGACCGACTCAAATATTCAAGCAAATTCTATCAACATGTCTGGTTTTAGAAAACGGAAAGGGGATACAGAATGTCGTCAATTCCAAGAAAATAGACTGATGAATACTTTTTTATCTTGCACAGTGGAAAACCCCAGTGTTGTGCAATGAAACAATTTCTATTTTAAGCGGCATTGTTCCAGCAAGCATTTCGCTCAATATAATTTACTCACGGGCTACTTAAGAAAAGATATAATTAAAAAACTCATTACCGATTTAGCGAAACAGCAACAAATATTCCATTCACAAAAATCAAATCTACACTATGATGTTAAAGCTAGTTTTATAACTAGTTCCAAAATAGCGAACACATCGAAGTCATTTTCTTAGGGACAGTATGTTAAAGAGTGCCTAGTAGATGTTGCAGAACTTTTGGGCCCAGAAGAGTTTGAGAAAGTGAGATCACGATGTGCTGTTGTTCGACGTATAGATATGATGGCTAGTGATATCAAAAAAATATTGACCGATAGACTGGTTGATTTTCAAGCATTTTCGATTACCTTGGATGGGAGTACAGATTTATCTGACACAGCCCAGTTAGCTATTTTTATACGAGGTGTTGTTGAAGAATTTGCAGTGACAGAGGAATTACTGGCTTTACGGCCGCTACAAGGGACTGGAAGTAGAACAGAAGTAGAAAGTACTTTCGAGCAATATAGTTTGCAATTGTGTAAATTAGTTGGAGTGTGCAGTTCAATGGTCGGTTCACGAAAAGGTTTTATCGGAATTTTGAAGGAAAGAGCAACCACTATGAATGTGCAAGAATGTAATTTAATAATTCTACATTGCATTATTCACCTTCAAAACTTGTGCTGAAGTCCATTCGACTGAAGAATGTTATGGTTGTGGTAGTAAATACCATTAATTTCATTAGTCTTAACCATAGCCAGTTTAAATCATTTTTGGATGAACTCTCTACAGAACACGATTATGTGACATATTATTGCTAAGTAAGCTGGCTAAGCAAAGGTAAAACGCTAAAAAGGTTTTATGACCTTAGAAAAGAAATAGCTAATGTTATGGAAATGAAAGAGGAAACATTGCCGCAAAGGACCCCGCACGGAACATACGGAAAATGGCCGTTAGTGAAAATGTCCCATATTCCAGGATATTATCCAAAAATCGATGCTGATCAAAAGTCTCCATGGGCCCGAGGTCCGAAAACGCGATCCAATGGAGTATTTTCAAACCTAAACTGATGAGTTGACACGAGCAAACGCACTGTCACCATCTGTCACTATCTGTCATTAGCAACAATCTATATTGTTGATAGATAAGAAAAAGTGTCGGAAGTGTCCAGTTATAACTTCTTTCAATAAACTCGCGAGACAGTTTTGTCAAACTCAGTTCATGTGGGAAGGTTTATAATCAGTGGAGTACCTTGTGCTATTATTCAAGTACATGGTGTTATTATATATGCAATACTCTGTACCATTATCCAAACCGGACAATGGCACAGAGATTGCGATGTTACGTGTGCAATTTACTTGGGGCGGCTCCTCAGATGCCACGAATAGGTAACGATGTTGATAAACAACAAATCGCGATTGCACGACGTACCACAAATGAATTGGATGTTCTCAATATTGAAAATAACCATCGAATTTGTTTCAACTGCAATTTATCTATAAATAATGAGATCTGGATAATTAGAGAGGATCCGACGCATTTGAGATTGAATGTGTTAAATCAAAAGGGAGAGCGTGCGTCTTTTATCTGCAATGCTACTGAGGAAGTTAGAAGATTAGGCGTGGAAGCGAGAGTTAATGTTTTTGTACTTCGCAATATATATTTTGTACTTTGATCAGCATCGATTTTTGCATGATATCCTGGAATATGGGACATTTTCACCGAGGGCCATTTTCCGTATGTTCCGTGCGGGGTCCTTTGTGATCCAACTTGGCTTTATGATTTGGCATTCCTGGTAGACATCACAGGACACATAAACGACGTGAACTTAAGGCTTAAAAAACAAGGGCAATCGGTAAATCAGCTGTTCACTGTTTGGTCATCTTAAAGCTTTTCAAAACAAACTTCGCTTGTGGGAAACACAAATGAGAAGTAAAAACTGTTTGAATTTTTTAACATATCCAGTCACGAAAATGAATACGGTCGCTATGTTGATGAACTGGAACTACTGTCAGAGCAATTCACTGATCGATTTTCCGATTTTATGAATATGGATAGAACTTTCAGTATTTTTGGAAATCCTAGTATGTGTAATGTGGAAGATGCTCCGCTTCATCTACAAATGGAGTTGATCGGGCTTCAAGGAGATTCATATTTGAAGTCTAAATTTGATGATGTTGAACTAAACGAATTTTACAGACCATACCTTTCCGAAGAAAAGTATCCACACCTAGGTTTTCGCACGAAAACTAATTTGCACATTCGGAAGCACGTATAAATGTGAGCAGCTTTTTTCAATCATGAACATTAATAAAAAATAAGCATCTCATTAATTTTAATTTATTTTTCTTATCTTTTTTACCTAAAAAGAAAAACGTGTGAATTTCTTTGACTCTTTTTATTCACTACTACCTACTTATTTTTTGCATACAGCTCGCGACCTGAATAAGTCCCGAAATTACGCCCTCAGCTAGGCAAAAGTTGGCCATACCTGGTCTACAGGGTAGTAGCTGCAATGAGAAAAATATCCTCATTGTACATTAGGGTGGAACGAAAATTGCCTTTTAATTTTTTTTAATTATTATTTTTTAATTATTATTTTTTTTAATTATTATAATGGTGGGGAAAAGTTGCCTGTTAGGTTCAAAAAGAAGAAGAAAAAAAGTTGGTTGCTATACTACGACATCTTGAGGTGCTGCAGAGAGCTTATAGTTTGTAAAAAAATGAAAAATTTTACTCTGATATATAATTTTTTATGGTTTTGTTTTGTTACAAATGCAAATAAGGTTGAAATAAAAGCTCGTAGAATCAGTTGCAAAATATTTATTTTGACACATTCTGACATAGTCGACACATTAAATTGCTTTTTAGTATTAAATTTAGGTATGGACTCACGTGAGCCAATTTTTGCCCTTATCCCCTCTCTTGCGATTGAACCACACACATTTTGAGCCGATTTGGTCACCAGTTTTACAGCTCTTTCCACTGCTTGCGTGTGACAAGGAAGCCGGGGAAAATCGATAAGCAGATCCATTTTACTATTTTGGTTGAGCTTTCGAAGTCCTCTTTATAAATTCTTCGAGAGAGTCGCTGGAAACATGTTTTACCAAAGGGGGTTCAGTTACGTAATTTTCAACCCATGATATCATGTCACTGTAATCCTTTGCGTCAAAGTTTATCTTTGGAACTGAAAACCTCCTGACTTCGCTACTTTTTTCTGTCCTAGCTTTTAAAACACGCCGTAAACCAAGTTCTCTTACAATTTTGCTCTCATCACATAGCATGGACAAAAGGAGGTTTTCGGTAGCAGCCATTAGTAAGTACCCATTTCTTTGAATAACCGGGTCAAGAACGTTCTTTAAATCATCACAGAGATAGCGTGAATATAAGATAAGCTTAAATAGATGTTTGGCTCCATATGTACATGAAGGTTTTAACTTAATGTTAAACCACACAGGTACATACACTTTCAAAATGTACTCAGCAAGAGTCTTAAGGTTTAAGGTTTTCAGTTGCCACATACAATCTAAGTATACGGTTTGCTAATGTAAGCCACCTGGAGTGAGCAATTTTTCCAGGGCTCCTTAAAGATAAATCTATGGAGCAATTTCCACTTGATATAGCCATACAAATATCCCATAAATAATTCTGATCACAGGAAGATTAGCACAGTTTTACAGCTGCTGACCGATTTCGCCTTTAAACTCATTGGGCCTTTTCGTTTTACCATCTAAATAACAAAAAAGATATCGCAAAGGTAGTTCATTGTTCATTTCCATGGAACAAACAAATTAACCATTGTAAAGATCTTCCTATTTTATTTTCAATCAAAGAAATCACACCATTTTTATGTCCAGTATTTCAACGGTTCCATCACACCCAATAGCAGTGAAGTTCAAAAATTGTTCCTTGTGTTCTCTGTCTTTAACAAACTCCACTATACTCTCTGCAATGTGGTTTCCAGTGCCAGATTTAGGTGTTACGTGGGCTAAGACTTTGAGTTTGGTTCCTCTATTAGTGAGACGTGCTCTTCCGAAATAACTTTTTTGTACAGCTTAATTCCTTTCTTTTCTTGAGCAATTGTTTTGTCTTTTCTTCCATCAAAAAACAATCCTCTATTTTTGGTTATCTGATCGTCATCATAAAAACTGTCATTCTATTGAGATCTATTCGACGTTTTGATCTTGCTCGTCTAATTTTCATCCTGTTTATTACTTTGGGTTTGTCTTCACCTGTGTTCACACCCAAGTTCTGTAAAGCAGCACTAGCTATAGCTGCAGCAGCTCTATATGATATTCCGGTACGGTCACAAATTGAAGCTACAGATCGAAATTTAATACGCACATGTTTGCTTAACTTTTTCTCCTGTTTCAGTTTTGAAGGGTCTGGTAGATTTAGCTGTTCTTCAAAAAACAAGTCTTTTTGTTCTTCTATTTGCTCTTCAGCGCTGTCACTGTCGACAGTAACAACTGTTTCTAATGCACTAGTGTTTTTGTCCGTTCTAAATTAAACTTAACTGTTAAACTCTAAGCTGTTCTTTACTTTTTCTAGCTTCTTTCTTTTTCAAAGCGCTTGTGGTAGCTATATCTACATTACTTATAACCATTTTCCTGGTAGAGCGTTGATCTTTTAGAAAATCTTGTTCTAAAACTGGTACTTTTGTTCTTTTATACAACTACAAGTATCATAGTTTCGACACTTGCAGGTAGCAATATCAAATAAACTTTGAGCTTCTTCTCTAAATCTGACCCTTTTCTACTTTTAGACCTTAATAAATTTCTATATTTAGAATGATAAATTTTAATCATTTGTGAAATTCTAATGTTTGAAACAATGGGAATAGAAGCTCTTGACCATATTTGTTCTATTTTTGGAATTAAAGTATCAGATATTTCACTTACAGTAGGATCCTTCTCATTGAATAACGCAACTTTGATGTTATGCCTAATAAAACAGTAGCACTTCATAATATCTTCGTAAGTAGGCAGTACTATTTCACTCAAATCATTAAATGTTCCAAAAATAGGATATTTTGTCATTTGTCTTGTCTTTATATGTTTAGACTGAGCCATTTTACTCACCACAATAAAGTAGCACAAGCACACAAACTAACACAATATTACGTTGATCTGTTTCACTGAACTCGACAAAGCGACTGACGCATTACACCTGATCTGAATCTGGTCACCACAGGAAAACAAATCTCCGCCTCCCGCCCACGCCTCACCAAACCGCAACGGCGATGACTCATGCTCCAGAATGCCAACCAATGCAACTGTTTTAATATTTCTATTAATATTAAAATGCCTATTTGAAACTTTTTATTACATAATCGAGGCACGTAAAAATATTTGAAAAAACTTTAATAAACCTTTGCCGCTCTTGCCTCAAGACATAATGCAAAAATAAAAATTAATTTTGTATATCTTTTTTGATATAAAAACAATTTTTTGGGCAGATTTTGAAATAAGACAAAATTATTTGAACATTTCTTAAAAACTCGAAAATGTAATGAGAATTATAATTTTATGAAAATTTTGCGTCCTTGCGGCACCTCAAAACGTACTGCAATATTTTTCATATTTTTTTTATCTAATGTACACCAAATGGCAACTTTTCAGCGCTATTACAAATTGAAAATCTAAACTTGGTTTTTTCGTTCCACCCTATGTACATACCATCAGCGGCTGTGACATAAGGGGACGTCCAAAAATTACATGAGGTGTTTTTTAAAATTTTCTGTCCCTCCCTCCCCTCTGGTGAGATGTCGTGAGATTTTATTCAACCCCCTTCCCCATCGCCCAATCTCACGTGAGATTTTTCAAAATGTGGGTAAAACATTTACAAGAATAAACAAAGCAGCTTGGAACCTGTCCGTGTGTCACTGCCACTCAGCTCGTACGCTCTCGTTCATCGAGTAGCGCGTTCGGCTGACAGTGGCGCGAAAACAAAGGACGGGCTACACTGTACCGAAAATTCAGATTAAATTGAGCTATTTGGTATAAAACAAATATGGTGGTTTGACAGTCAGTAGATGCATAACGTCGAAGTATGAATGAAATTATTTTCTTTCGAACGAATTAAAGAATGAGCTTAATCGTATTACGATTACGCTTAAGATTAAATCTTAAGTATGTACAATCTGGATTAAATGGACCAAAATAGTATATTTTTTTTTGTTTCAATCAGAAAAAAAATTGCGTGATATTTGCCGAGACCCCCCTCTCTCCAACGTAAGATTAGATGAGATTTGACTCGACCCCCTCCCCCCTTAAACATCTCACGTAATTTATGGACGCCCCCTAACCTCGGCTCCTTTTCGGCAAGGGAAATCGAAGTTCCTTAGTTATTTGGAAAACTGAAACTCTAAGCGAGGTCGTCGAGATATTCAAAAACCCTACAGCTAATCCTGACGACATTGCCAATGGAGGAAAGCGTTTTCTTCTGTCATTATATGGATGCAAAAGGAACACTGATAACATTGTAGACAACTATCGATACGAACGCTTTTTGTTCTTGCCCGACAACACTACTTTCGTACATATTATCAAGTACAGCTAATCCTGACGACATTGCCAATGGAGGATAGCGTTTTCTTCTGTCATTATATGGATGCAAAAGGAACACTGACAACATTGTAGACAACTATCGATACGAACGCTTCTTGTTCTTGCACAACAACACTACTTTCGTACATATTATCAAGTACAGTTACTTACCGGACTTACTCCACAAACAACATTTAAAGATCCCGCCCCCCAGACGCTACTGAAATTTATATCATGCAAGTGTAGGACAGGATGTCGGGCAGCATGTTGGTGCCGGAAAGCCGGATTACATTGCTCAGTTATTTGCAGTTTCTGTGAAGGAAAATAGTGTGCAAATAAGCTCTAGGAAATTGTCGACGTTGACGAGGAGGATCATATGCCACCACCTTCTGAAATATTTCATTCCAACGCCGACACTAAATTGGATCCCGAAGACGCTGATACATATTCTGTCAAATAACTGAACAGCATCCTACTTGTGGATTAGGCCTATTATTGGAGATACTACATAAAAAACGCGTCGAATATTCTACCTCGTATAGGTTTTGTGGAAACGAATATTAAAGCAGTAGCACCGAACTTATCCATAAAAACTAATATAGAAACAAATAAAAGCTAATGTAGAGATGCAAAAGTAAATAAATACAATTAGTGATAGCATATATGCTTGCAATGAATGTAGCGCCTAAACTATCAAATTCATTACGAAAATTAACAGAACATTTCTTATAATAACTTTCCTGTTCTTTAATATTTGTGCTAGCGGCAGAGGGACGAAGGGGCAAATCTGGTATGTTAAATAGAACACTAAAATCTATCGATGACCAAAAAATCAAAACTTCCTCACTTAATCGGACCAAACCCCTTTTTTCCGACCCGCCTGCTGTACTATTGCGCATAAATAACTATTAGTTGCAAGCAGTACTAGAAGTAATATTTTTAAAATAACACTAATTATTTAATTAATATTCGACATTTGCAGAAAAAATTATCCATTTGGAGAGTCATTTTCATACAGAAATATTTTTATATTTGTTAATAATATGGTAGTAAATAATGACATTTATTTGTTATGTGTACCAGCTTCTTGCCAGATAACTCATTACCGACGTCACTTTTACTCCATATAAACTGCATGCACTTACCTATAATATTAATGGGCAGTATTCAATAGTCAACATTCTTCTGAATAAAATAAGTAATTATAATCTTGAGGTCATACATTTCAAACTGTAATTCAGGTCATTACTGGATAGAGCTGGAACCTTTGATGTAATTATAACACTCGGAGTAGTTACCACAAACACCAAAACACTTTTACTTCGCTCGACGCGCGTTTCGCCAACCAAGTTGGCATCATCCGGAGACGATTAAAACTAATCTTAAACTAAAAATTTACCCTATTTATACTATTTTTATGGCGAAATCATTAGTCACGCTACAATTATCAGTTGCTAAGCAACGCGCACAGCGAGCCGTATAGGTATAGGTCGCTATTCATACTATTTTTACATTTTATAATTTCCATGCTCTCAAATACATCCAAATGCATCTTAAATTACTAATATATATTCTATGATTGTTGTCAAAAGCATGTTGTGCAACACTAGACTTATCTGTTCTTCCATATTTTAGATGAGCCATATGCTCTTTAAATCTGGTGTTAATTGATAGTCTCGTTTGTCCAACATATTTTCGATCACAATCATTACAACTAATTTCGTAAATCCCAGACCTTTCATTTGGAATGTCTAAGAGTTGTTGTAATTTATTACTCGACGAATGAATCGCTGTTATACCCACGTTTTTGAAGACCTTACTCAAACCACGAGTAAACCGAGGTTCGTACGGGATGGATACATATTTTGGAGTCTATATATTTTTGAAAGGTCGTAGAATTACGAAGTGCGTCCTTAAATTTACGCTTCCTAATTAATTTTTCAACTATATCTCTAGGATAACCATTACTCACAGCTATATTTTAAATTAATTATTTTTCAAACCTCTCATTACTGAGAGGGAAGCTTAGTAAACGATGGACAAGAAAATTAAAACTTGCCATTTTGTGTTGATAGCCCTAATGACTCTTTAGGGATATATATATATATATATATATATATATATATATATATATATATATATATATATATATATATATATATATATATATATATATATATATATATATATATATATATATATATGTATATATATATATATATATATATATATATATATATATATATATATATATATATATATATATATATATATATATATATATATCTATATATATATATATATATATATATATATATATATATATATATATATATATATATATATATATATATATATATATATATATCTGACCGTACTGGTATATTTTCTATATATATATCATATATAGAAATATATGATATAAATATTTTCTATATAATTCTAACCTATTGTCACTTTTTTTAATTACTAATACATCTAAAAATGGAAGTTTTCCATTATTTCCTAGTTCATACGAGTATGTAAACTTAACAGAAGTGAAACGACTATTTAATTTGGAAATTAAGTTTTCTACATTCGCAATATTAGTGTCAAACACGGCAAAAATGTCATCCACATATCTCAGCCAAATTCTAGGAAAATACTCGAATTATTCTTTTGCTTCAGTTTCAAATCGACTCATGAAGACATCAACAATGAAAGGCGATAAACAGTTAACTCATTGCGGTTTTTTTTGTTGTTCCTTTTGTTGTTCATAGAACTTGTCATTGAAACGGAAGCAATTTTGTTTCATACAAAGTTTTGTAAGGTTTATATATTCTTCTATTACTTCTTTTCTATAGTTGTTTAATTCGAGTAAATCAAGATAGCCCAAGTTCTGTGGAATCGGTACACTTGGAAATAATAAACAAACATCAAAGGAAATCAAAATTTCACCCTCTTGCAATTGAATATTCTTTCAATTATCAACGAAATCATTCGAATTTTTAACTGAAAAACTAGGCTGTGCAATGGGCAAACTTTCAAATTCCTTAGTCAACCATTTTGATAAATGGTAAGTCGGAGATCCAATAGACGATGCTATTGGACGCACCAACTTCCCTGGCTTTTGAATTTTCGGTAGACAATACAATCTAGGTACGGTAGGGTTAGATACATATAACCTGTTCTTAACAGGTGGAGTAATAAGGTTGTTACATGATTTGAGGACATGTTTTATTTCAGTGGTCATTCTTGGTTTTAATCGTCTCCGGATGATGCTAACTTGGTTGGCGAAACGCGCGTCGAGCGAAGTAAAAGTGTTTTGGTGTTTGTGGAAACTACTCCGAGTGTTTTAATTCAGATCATAACAATTATAATTCATATTAGTCAGTGCATTTCATAATGCATCACTTAATTGTAATTAATATTAATAAATTATATTTCAGAAAGCATTACTTGTACGTAATTCAGATTAGCAAATTATAGTTCAGAAGCAGTCAATTAATTTTTAGAATGTAAAAATTGTAATTCAGAAGTCATCATGGACCAGTTCACATTTGGTATTCAGATTAATAAGATGTTATATAAGAATAAGAAGTATTATCGGAACCACTATTTTTTTTTATGAATACAAGAATAAGTACATCGAGAAAGGTGTGTAAAACTGTAAAAGCATACATAATGTAATTTAATATATCGTTTTTTTACTTTAAAAACGTCGTAAGTTCGATTTTTTAGAACAATGAGGTTTTAACGTTTTTGGGTCGTATCGTTCATATATATCATTTTGCATCGGACCCAGTAAATCTGATTATACGACAGCTCCATCTATTGCCAATTTTTAAAACATGTATGTCTAGTCGTCTCGAAGTGTTTACTATTATTTCCTCGTAAGTCTGCATTGTGCTGAGGTGTCGTGCGAATAAAATGCAGTCAGTCCGAAGGTAAGTACTGATATTTGTATTGAAATGCATATTTAAATTATTATAAGAACTACCAATATTATGCTTCTCATATCAATAAGCAAAGGTAATGACGCCAATTTAAGATTTAACTTAAAAAAAAAATCACAGAGTTGAACATTCTCCGTCTAGATCGGTTAATGCATTTCATATATTTCATATATTGAACGATGATGTTAACATAATTTTTTAGGTGTATGCACACGTATTTTAAATAGGAATACGAAATTTCAGACGAAAAAAAAATTGTGGAAAATGTTACATTTCTTTGTAACTTCTTTTTTAATAGTATTTTTTCGAACAAGTCAACTTCTCTGGCATTTTTTAGGTGTGTGTGTGTACACGAATTTAAAATAGAAATACGAAGATAGGTTCTTCGTATTCCTTTCGTATTTCTTTGTACTTTTTTATTTATTAATACATTTTAGTAGAGCTCAACTTGTCTGGCATTTTTTAGGTGTGTATGTACCAATGGCGTGTTCTCCATGGAAGCAAGGGAAGCATTGCTTCCCTTGGGATCGGATACAATTGTCATTTAAATTAATTATACAATAGTCAATTTCAATAAATACTATTCAGGGAGCTTATTGCAGTTATCAGTTATCTATTTTATCGGTACTCAAATTTGCTAAACCCACGTAAAGCTAAACTCATCAGAATGAAATAAGATTTACCGGACCGCGACGCGACACGAAGCAAGCTTGTCCGAATGAAGTTGGAAGCGTGCTTATTCTGTCTACAAGTTATCGGCATGCATAATTTTGTTTAGTATAGTGTGTGGCGCGTGGTGGGTGAGTCCGCTGTTTTATGGTGTATTGTATGCAATTTAAATATTGCTTATATACTGTGTTTTAGACTATTTCGTAACGGAAGTGTCGGAAAACTGTATATAACATTTTCAAGTGGAACATTACGAAAAATCTAAATGGCTTACGAGTTGTGACACTAAGGCACTTTTGTTTCGCTGGCCTTGTCTTTTATTTTAAAACGAGAAAAATTTGTGGAACAAAATCGGATTCTGCGACTTAAATAATCTGCATAAATTACTAAAAAGGCACTCGGTTACTTCGACGCATCTTCAATGTTTAATTAAAGAAAAAAACTTCGGCCGATATCGAATTGAGCGTTCTGTGGACAGTTACTAATTAATCACGAGCAACATAATCAGCAGGTACGAAAAAATCGCAAAATACGTAGACGGCTAATAGACATTGTTTGTTTTCTGGGTGAACATGAACTTGGTGTTCGGGGCCATAATGAATCTGCAGATTCCGCAAATAAGGGAAATTACGTAGACTTAGTGAATTTTCTGGCAAAATATGACGAAACACTAAGCAGAGAGTCATTTAGAGAGTTCCACTGTATTTAAAGGTAGGTACTTCTAATTTAATTCAGAATGACTTAATTTCTTGTATAGGAGAGATAACGTTAAGAAAAATAAAACGTGAGATAGACGAATCTTCCTTCATTGCTATCATATTAGAAGAAACAACTGATGTAGCAAATATTAGTCAATTGTCTAAAGTTGGCTAAAGTAAGGGAAACATATCCAAGTGCTCTTTTCGTACATTGTATGGCCCATAGATTGAACCTGGTGTTGCAAAAATCTGTTAGCTGTATAAAAGAATTCAAGGTGTTTTTTTCCACTTTAAGCGGTCTCGCTGGATTTTTCTCAAAATCATCAAAGCGAACTGGTGCATTGGACGCTGAAGTTCATAAAAGATTACCAACTTAAAAAAATATCTAAACTACTTACTTATTGTATGCATTGAGAGAGAATTAAAAGTAAGTTAACCAAATAAACAAAAATAAATTAAAGTAGAGAAATTACAAAAGAAATTTGTAATAATTTCAAAATTGATAATAAATAATGTACTATTTACTTAAACCTTTTTGTAGTTTAAATTTTTATAATGTTTGTAATAGAAATTAAATTTGCAATTTTAAAATTGGTAATAATTGCATTTACTTAAACTTTCAAAGTGAATATTAAACAAATAGGCAAAACATATTTTTGGGCGATATTGCCCCAGAGATGGGGGGGTTTTCCGGGGGGGGGTGGCCTCTTTTAGTGTCTCTAAAAGAGGCTGGCAGTGAACTGAATCCAGCAGTAAAATATTTTTCCCGATTTAAAACGATGTTATTCTACCTAACGCCTGGCCTATAACAATAATAAATGTGTTCTGAAATAAAATTAGACTTTCTGAATTAATTATTATCGACGCTTCCTGAAATACATTTCATTAATATGAGCTACAAATGATATTTTCTTGAATCAAATTGACGAATATGAATTCCAAATTGTAATTTAATAATTTGAACATTTGCATTTGACAATTTCTAAAATTAAATACCTACATTACAGTCTTTCTAATAAGTATGTGTAGTTAAACGAGCGGCAACCCTGACCTGCACAATGTTCAACACCACAGCTGATATTGAATGCAAGTTTCCACACCACTCATAAAGTAGTGCTTTCAGCGCGTTACCATTTTTTAGTGGCTGGTTCGCCAGTAGCCATATTATCCACAAGAAACAAAAATAAATATGTACAAAACAGCTAAGTGGCCGTGAAAAATAAACTTGTAAAAATAAAATAAATATACACTGGCGGACAAAATTAAACCTACACAAAAATTTTGCCCAACTTTGGAAAACATTATTTTTTGAACCCGTCGCCTAATTTAGATCATTTTTTTATATTGTAGGAAATTTTGTAGTGAATTCGCTGAACTTTTTAAATTTGTTGTTTAATAAAAAAAAATACATACATACAGGCTGTACCAATGACCATAGTTTTTTCTCAAACATTGAAACACTCAATGGGACATATCAGCCACAAATACTGTAAACCATATACTACTGTAACCAGAAACTCCTAGTCTATCAGCTACTACCCGCATACTCAACCCTTCATTTATTAATGTCACTGCTTTAACACAATCATCATGGTAAAGATTTCTTCTACCTTCTTCCATATTCAAAACATAAATTCTGTAGGTATATTAACGTTTTGACAACTTATTAATTTTCATTGTTTTTACTCTAAACTTTTAATTTTCTACCAAATTTTTTACCAGAGGCCAAAACTTGAAAACATGATTATTTTAAAATCTCTATATTTTCATTAAAAATTGAGATATCAAAGCGAATAAAAAAAGGAAATGTTAAGAAAGCATTATTAGGCTATGCAATAATCAATTATGGTTTACAGTATTTGTGTCTGATATGTCCCATAGAGTGTTTCAATGTTTGAGAAAAAACATATCGTCATTGGTACAGCCTGTATGTATGTAATTTTTTGATTAACAAATCACTTCAAAATTTCCTACAATTTAAAAAAAAGATGATTTAAATTAGGCGACGTGACAGGTTCAAAAAAATAATGTATTCCAAAGATGGGCAAAATTTTTTGTGTTGCGTTAATTTTGTCCGCCAGTGTATATACGCGAATATCTCAACCAATGAACTACTACTCTATCGCGAATGGCCGTTACGTATTACAGAATACGCGCGAAAATCCCGCAAACCCGCCACTGCAACGCCAAACGAACGTTCATCGATGTTTGCGACTATTTTATCGAAACACAGACGGCGCGGCGCGTGATTCCAATAAGTTAAAAAGAGATATACTCGAACAACAGAGCGGCGCGGCGTAGCCGCTTTTAACTATAAAAATAAATGTTTACGGAATTGCCATAATTAAAGTAGACAAAAATAAATGTAAAAATGGCTAACATCTTGGGCTATACTATATTATTGTATGCACAATAATTTTTATGAGATTCATAAATAATGTATTCAACTTTTAGATAGTATTGTGGAATTTGATATTTTAATTCAATATTGAGAAATTACATGTGGCAACTGCGCTTTCTCCTATACGCGGTCAGTCAACTATTTATACTTATTAGAACGACTGTAGTATGATTTGTACTATCTATCTGAAATATATTTATCTGAATAGTATTTTAAATTTTCTTAATTATAACTGGAAAAGTGTAATATTCTATATTTTATATTACCTATCTGTCCTATATTTGGAATATATTAGGATAATGAATCATATATACTAACCCTCACGTTATCCGAAAAGCTTGTTATTGCATCCTGCGCCTGACGCCGAGGTAGTTTACGAATTCCTCTTCGAGCACGAGCTTTTGCAGCGTAATATATCCTTATATATACAAATACCATAATACATGATGGGATGTAGAATGAGCCCAGCGCCGAATATAACACATAACCTAATTCTTCACTAAGCTGAAACAATATGGACATTGGGTATACTTCATGGAAAACATCTTAATCCGGTCAAGTTAGCCCAAAAAATAAGGGTAAGTTTACAAAGATTTATGTACATGAAGTTAGCAGGTCAACTTTTGCAAATCAATCTCGCTATGGCAGAAACATTTGTCGTTTTTTAGCCGTTAATTAATCATGAAAAAAAAATGCAGCCCTTTAATTTCTTTTATATCGGGTGCCCTGCTAACTTCATATGAAGTTAGCAGGTCACATATATAAACAATTAATTTAAAAAAAATTATGTTAGCTTAAAATTTGCCGTTTTTTTGCCGCTGGCGAATGGTTATAAGGAAAATGTTGTAATCTTCGTTTTATAAACGGAAAATTTATTTATTCGAATACCGATTTCCGAATATAAATCAAATTCCCTAATATTAATTATCCAAGTCGAATGGCAAAATTGCATGCAGAAAACGAGTTAAAAAAAATTTCAACCGAAAAACTCGGTTGCCCCGCTGGATAAAGTGATTTTGTTGTTTTTTGTCTATTACTATTAATAAACAAATAACGACAAAATCGCACTCTTGACGACTAAATCAAACAAGCCGAATGGCAAAATCTCAGCCAAAAGACGAGTCAAAAACGAATTTTAATTGACTGATAATAATAAACAAAAAACCTCGAACTCACGGAATCTCAGCATGGCAACCGAGTTTTCGGCTTGCAAAATTTTTTTTCGACTCGTTTTTAGGCTCAGATTTTGTCGTTCACCTTGTTTGATTTAATCGTGAACAGTGTGATTTTGTCGTTAATTGTTTACTGATAGATAATATCTATAGATATCTATCAATACTGATAGATAGTTAATTGTTTACTGAAACAAAAAACCTCGAATTCAGGAAATCTCAGCAGGGCAAACGAGTTTTCGGGTGGCAAAATTTTTTTTCGGCTCGTTTTTAGGCTCAGATTTTGCCGTTCATCTTGTTTGATTTAATCGTGAAGAGTGTGATTTTCTCGTTAATTGTTTATTGATAGTAATAAACAAAGAAAAAACTTGAAATCACGGAATCTCAGCAGCCGATTTTTCGGCTTGGAAAATTTTTATTCGACTTGTTCTTCAGCTCAGATTTTGCCGTTCCCCTTGTTTCATTTAATCGTGAAGAGTGCGATTTTGTCGTTAATTGACTGATAGTAATAAACAAAAAACCTCGACCTCACGGAATCTCAGCAGGGCTACCGAGTTTCGGCTTGGAAAATTTTTTTTCGGCTCGATTTCTGAGATTTAGCCGTTCGACTTGGTTGATTTAATGGTGAAGAGAGCGATTTTGCCTCTAATTGTTTATTGATAGTAATAAACAAATTTCAAAATCACCGAATCTCAGCGGGGCAACCCTGCTTGTCGTTTGTCGTTCGGCTTGTTTGAATCGTGAACAGTGCGATTTTGTCGTTATTTGTTTATTAATAGTAATAGACAAAAAACATCAAAATCACTTTCTCAGCGGGGCAACCGAGTTTTTCGGTTGAAATTTTTTTAACTAGTTTTCTGCATGCAATTTTGCCATTCGACTTGGTTTATTAATATTAGGGAATTTGTTTATATTCGGAAATCGATATTCGATTAAATAAATTTTCCGTTTATAAAACGAAGCCTACAACATTTTCCTTATAACCATTCGTCAGCGGCAAAAAACGGCAAATTTTAAGCTAACTTTATTATTTTTTTAAATAATTTTTTATATATGTGACCTGCTAAGTTCATATGAAGTTAGCAGGGCACCCGATATAAAAAAAAATTAAAGTGCGGCAAATTTATTTCTTTCACGATTAATTAACGGCAAAAAAACGGACAATTTTAAGCTAACTTAAATTTTTTTAAATTAATTTTTTATATATGTGACCTGCTAACTTCATATGAAGTTAGCACGGCACCTGATATAAAAAAAAATTAAAGAGCGGCAAATTTATTTCTATCACGATTTATTAACGGCAAAAAACGGCACATTTTAAGCTAACTTAAATTTTTTTTAATTAATTTTTTATATATGTGACCTGCTAACTTCATATGAAGTTAGCAGGGCACCCGATGTAAAAAAAATTAAAGAGCGGCAAATTTTTTTCTTTCACGATTAATTAAGAGGCTAAAAAACGGCAAATGTTTATGCCATAGCGAGATCAAGTTGGAAAAGTTGACCTCCTAACTTCATGTACATCAAAGATTTCAATGAGCTAAAAATTGGTACGAATATTGGGAACATAATTATAAATGAAATGGGAAAAGTCCCCATCGATCCCACATCTGCAAGGTCAAAGTTAACAAATTTAATATGGGTTCTGCGTTTTTTCAGCCAAACGGCAAGTTTTATCATAAAAATAGTCGTAAGTAATATCATAAGGGCATCTAATTTTTCCGAAAAAAATCGAAAATACACGTTGCTAGGTAATATTTTAACAAGAAGCTTACATGCATTTTGTTAAAATATTACTTAGCAACGTGTTTTTTCGTTTTTTTTCACAGGAAAAATTAGATGCCCGAATGGTATTTGACAAGACTATTTCATGACTAACAGATTATTCGGCATACACATAGCTTACAAAAAAAATACCTATTATACATGCATTCATAATAAATATGTAGGTATTAATTTGAAAACTGAAAAACTTGTAATTTATTTAATCACAAAATACTATAAACGTAATTATTTATGGTACAGTGCCGTTCAATTGAAAGTAAACGACTCTTATGGGAAATTTTGGAAATTTTCCCATTGTGAAGCAGGCTTTTGTAAACAGATCACATTCAAAATTATTTTAGGTTGAAGTATCTGTCAGTTATAGGGTGGCAGCATTTTATATACAGTATTTATTAAGGAAAATCTATATGGTAAGGACTTAAAAAAATCCATTAAATTAACAAACTAACTGAGAACTTAAGAAAATTACTATGAATTAATATTTGGTCCAAGCACCATTCGCGTTTATAACTTTTTGAAGCCTATTTCTCATAGACAATATTAGTGTCCTGGTGTAATCCTCGCCAATATTTTCCCAGGCATTTTCAATCGCCAACCACAGTTCTTCTACCTTCGCTGGTGGTAAATTTCTGCTATACATGTCTTTTTCCATTTGTGCTCATACATTTTCTAGAGGATTTAAATCCGGCGACTTAGAGGGCCAAGGCACAGTGTTAATATGGTTTGTATTCAGCCATTTAGTAACAACTCGTGATTTGTGAATAGAGGAATTATCCTGAAATATAAATTTGATTGAAATATGGAAAAAGGAAAGAGGAAATAAAAATATTTTCCTGCTGGAAAGTG
>CAXKVY010001913.1:0-30433 GCA_964058915.1 Tetropium fuscum | reverse complement strand
GAGAAGTATTATTTAGTTATTTTCGACTTATTTGTTTCAGGAAATTTTTATGAAGACGAAGTTACTGAAAACATCGAATAATATTTTCAAGACAACAGTCGTTTAAAAGCGATCTTATCGGGACAAAAAACCACGTCAAGGTGTATTGGAAGTATTTATTTTTAATATATTTCAGACGATGTAAATTCACATTAACAGTTGTACAAAAAATGTTTGTATTTCGTATATAAAATTCGTGTTTTCATGGCACATTCGAGAGAATTTTTAAACTGTTTTTAAAAAAATTAACACTCATTTTACGCACTTAATACAAAAATAACTATTTTGGCGCCATTTTGTTCATACTAGATGTATTTCCGGTGAGATTTTTAGGTGGGAAGTGACAACCTCAGAATCAGCGACCCAAAAACATAAAGTTAGCCCATAAAACTAAATCCTCCTATTCTTTCCAGGTAAGCCATTTTTTTAGTCTCTATTGATTGGAGTATAAAGGGTAAGCATATAAATAGCTATTTACCAGACATTAATAATAAAGAAATTGAAAAACGTAATATAGACTTTAAAACTTTAGAAATATCTCACATAAATTCAGATAATATCAATTCAGAAAATATCAAAAAACTTTTAATTATTGGATTAATCTAATATACTCTATAATTGTATTGATTATGTTATTTCCTAGAGTTAGAAAATATTATTAGAACATGACCTCAAGAAATCCCAAAGAAAAGGAAGCTGTTCCAGAAAAGAAAAATACTATTCCGCATATTCCGGAGAATGTTGCTTCATATCGGCCTGGAGGAGTTATGCAGATGAATGTCCCCTTATCGTATGGAATATGAAACCGCTGACATACACATTACACAACCGAGATTACATATTGTACCTTACATCCCATCACTGTCATTTGCTGTTTGTTTGTAGAACAATAAAGTTCTCTGTATTTAAATTAGTATTGTAATTCTTTCATTAAAAAGTTTATAGTTAATTTTTAAAAACAGAGTTGTTACCGCAAAACGCGTAACTCGCGGCGCCGGCATCCGTAGTCCTATGTCTAAATAACCAGCGCCGGCAGCGGAGTCACTTCCTTAAAGTTAATTATGATATATACTTAACCTACAATGCCGGTCACTCGTAAATTTTACGACGCGCGTTATAAATCGACATTGTTGGTCAAATGTTCGGATGTTTTCGGCCAATACAGAGAGACGGGATTCTCAGTACCCTCTTATTTAGTGTTTACCTAAACAGTGTAGTATGTGGGCTCTTTTTGTTTTATCGCGGTAGTGGTTTTTTGACGAATTATCGTAAATTTGACGATAGTCCGGTATTAATGTATGCCAATTTCCAAAGCGGTTTTACAGGATTATAATTTTGTGGTAAGTGAAAATGTTACTTTAGGTTGTGTTTTTTGAAATTATTTTTAATTTCTTAACAAAATGGCATCGCGAAAAGGGTTGACTCAAGAACAACTAGATGAGGACATTAAACGAATTATGAATGGAGAACAGAGTGATCCAGAGCCTTTTGAGGAGTGGAAGTGGAAGCGACTGGGAGGAAGACAATTTAGAGCTGGAAACATCTGAATCGGATGCATCAGATAACTAATTTGATTTAGCAGTTGTTTCATCACAGCAAAATACTTCAAATAATGCATCTAAACCCGAGACACCGACTACTTTACAATAAAACTCCCAAATAGAAGATGAGGAAGGTACGATTGAGACCATTTCAAATCAATCGCAACCTACAAAATCTGAAATAAATAGTTCCATAATTAAACCTAAAAGAGTGCAGCTGTTTGGAAATAATGGTCATAAGTGGTCTGCAGAATTGCCAGCCAGAAGAAAAAGGGCAGCATCTTGAAATATTATCCATTTTGTATCAGGTCCTAAAGACAGAGCAAGGCAATATAATAATGTAGAGGAGTATTTTTTACATTATTTTTCTGAGAACATCCTTGATAGTATTGTTCAACACACCAACGAAGAAATCTTCAGGCAGGCGAAAAACTATAAATGTCATTCCAATGTATCTAAGATTACAAAAGAAGAACTAAAAGGCTTGTTTTCCATTTTGATCCTTTCCGCAGTGAAAAAAGATAATCACTTGTCTGCCAAGCATATCTTTGACTCCAACATTTCCGGTAGATTTTATCGAGCCTGCATGAGTTGTGATCGCTTTACCTTTCTAGTGAATTGTCTTAGATTCGATTCTAAGGAAACTAGACAAGAAAGGAAAATTATTGATCCTTGTGCGTATTCGAGAAATATGGGATATCTTGAATATATATATGATATATATGAATATATATATATATGAATATATATATGAATGGATATATTGAAACATGCAGAACATCATACGTACCCCTTATCTGGGAAAGAGAACGCCGACTAATGGTTTGCCGCTTGCTGAATATTATGTGAAGGAGTTCTTAAAATCGGTCCATGGTAGCAACAGAAAGGTTACCATGGACAACTGGTTTACTTCGGTAAGTTTAGCTGATCAATTGTTGGAGGATCCATATAAACTAACAATTATAGGAACACTACGTAAAAATAAAAGAGAGATTCCTCCAGAGTTGTTGGATTTAAAAAATCGTAACACAAACACTGCAATATTTTGTTTTGACAAGCAAAAAACCTTGTTGTCTTACATGTCAAAAAAACAAAAAGTAGTATTGTTACTTTAGACCATGCACCAGGGGGCAGAGTTCTTACCAACAGCACACAAACCAGCAATCAAATGTGTTCCAATATGAACTGTAACAGAAAAACCAAAAGATGGCCTTTATGTGTGTTCTACGGGTTGCTAAATATGACCTCTATCAACTCATATTTTCTGTATTGTTCCAATATGTTTAAGGCCAAAAACCAGTTTCACGTTACCAGTTCATGGTAGATTTGAGTCACAGCCTAGCGGAACCATGGATGAGACATAGAATTTATACCAAAACTTTGCGTCGTGATGTTCGTGCAGATATTGGAGCCATTCTTGATATTCCTACAAATCCTGTGGAACGTGAACAAGGAGAGCCTCAACAAAGAAAAAGTAAAGTGTTTTTACTTTCCGAGCAAAAAGCGACGAATGACGACCATTTACTGTGACAAATGTAACCAACCAATTTAAATTTAAATAGTTTTTTGAGCTTTGTAGCTTTATTGGAATAATAGGTAGTATTTATTTTTGATCATATCGCAGTTTTTTCTTTAGGTTCATTAGTCCGGTAATTACGTTTGGTGGCAATACTCCGGTATTCTAGGGTTAAAGACAGAAGAAATATTAATTTATCAAAAATAAATGACAAAACTATGTGCAATACAATTAGATACCACATTAGGAAACTATGGCATACCTATAAATTTCAGGCCAAAACTAATATAGTACTGGGACGTTTAACTAGATCTGTCACATAAATTTGGACAATCTGGTCAAAAGGTAAACCACCCACTTATTTGCATCCACAACCATAACACTTCAATTAAAATACCAGCCATATTTGGTAAAATTACCACTTTACATGACGCAACTGTATAAATTGCCCATGTAATTTAATTAAGGATTTATAATGATTTTATAACGAATAATCAACGATGACCAAACATGACCACCACACGACAAAGCCTACAATATTAATAAGCAGTTAACTTATTCATAAAGGCTAAATAAATGCGCTGTAAAAATTAATAATAATGATAATATGAATGACAATAATAGCAAACAAGAAAGACAATAATAACAAAATTAATATAAACATTGATTAATAAAATGAATACGACGTTGGTACCGTCAAAACAAAACTTAAATGGCCGTAAAAATTCACAGATCTCGCAATCCTTGCAACCACAGGAGGGTGTTGAAAACAAACAGCATATAAGTAAAATAATATAAAACGATAATAATTTGGTATGGTTAAATAGTTTATTATATAGAAAATGCACAGATCTTGCATCTTACGCAAGTATCGCAGGCGTATTGAAAATACCAGACACAACTCGTAAAAATTTCTCAAGTGAACTGACTAAAAATGAAACGCAGTTGTGTTATGATTTTTTGTTCGTTTGACCCTGAAGGTCTTGTCGTTTTAAACGGGTTATCTTGCATGTGATATTCAGGCAGGTGTGCGATTCCTTAGCCGTGCATATAACAAATATGTTTTCGATTAGTAAGTTGATCGTACCTGCCATGACCGAAAACGTTGATGCCGGTGCGATGAATTTGGCCCGTCTTATTTTTGAAAACCAATTGCCGCAGGGATATGCTCTAAGTGACCATTATCCAGTTACGCAAACAGGCATAAATCCACACCCGTGGATAGCAGAATATCGCCGTGTGGATATCGACAAGATTTTGACTATCTCATAGAAGTGAGATCGGCGTTTAAGCAGCATTGTCCACCAGGAAGTTAGATTTCACAAGTGTTGGTGTCTGATATTCCTAATCGGAAATTTATACAAATACAAATTTTGTTGAACTGCCAAAAAATATAAAATCTCGCGTCTCTTCGCGACATTTCAAATTCTCCATTTCGTTCAATTGGGCATTTGTAAGAGAAGCCGCCTATACCAGCCCGTCAGGCTCTTAAGAAGTGATATATTCAATGTCCTATCAAAAATAATTTGAGGTTTTTGTTTATAAATAAAACAGTAAAAAATTGTCATTCCACTCAGCTAATCAACTCATATCAGCTGCGAAGTTTTTGTTTGCCTAAAGATAGTGATGGCTTTGTCAAAAATTGTGTTGTATATACAGGGTGGTTAAGAATTACAAAATCTTAAAATTTGGTAAGAGTAAATTTTGTGATTTTTTATTACCCCGTATAAAAACATAATTGTGGCAAAATCATCATTAGTTTTTATACGTGGTGATCAAAAAGTACAAACTTTCCTCTTACCGAATTTTAAGATTTTGTAATTTTTGACCATCCCGTAAAAAAAACTTAATTTTTGTATACATTACTTTAGGCAAGCAAAATTTTTTTAATAATAGCGTTTTACCGAAAACTGAAAATTTTTTGAGATTTTGTAATTTGTGACCACCCCGTATAAAAAATTAGATTTTTGTCGACGTCATTACTATTTCTTGGGCAAGTAAGTACTTTTATAAATAATGTCATTTTCTTTTTGTAATTTTTGACCAGCCCGTATAATAAACATCATTTTTATCCCCTTATAAAAACATAATTGTGGCAAAATCAACATTAGTTTTTTATACGTGGTGATCAAAAAGTACAAACTTTACTCTTACCGAATTTTAAGATTTTGTAATTTTTGACCACTCCGTATAATAAACATAATTTTTGTCGACATTACTTTAGGCAAGCAAAAACTTTTATAAATAATAGCGTTTTTCCAAAAACTAAACATTTTTTCAGATGTTGTAATTTGTGTCCACCCCGTATAAAAAAATATGATTTTTGTCGAAGAGTAAACTTTGTGATTTTTGATCACCCCGTATAAAACATAATTGTGGCAAAATCATCATTAGTTTTTTATATGTTGTGATCAAAAAGTACAAACTTTAGTTTTACCGAATTTTAAGATTTTGTAATTTTTGACAACCCCAGTTTAGGCAAGCAAAAACTTTTATAAATAATATCGTTTTCCCGAAAACTAAACATTTCTTCAGATTTAGTAATTTGTGACCACCCCGTATAATAAATATGATTTTTATCGACGGTGATCACCCCGTATAAAAATATGATTTTTGACGACGTCATTACTATTTTTTGGGCAAGTAAAATCTTTTATATATAATAACATTTTCTTTTTGTAATTTTTGACCACCACATATAATAAACATAATTTTTATCGCCATTACTTTAGGCAAGCAAAAACTTTTATAAATAATAGCGTTTTCCTGAAAACTAAAATTTTTTTGAGATTTTGTAATTTGTGACCACCCCGTATAAAAAATATGATTTTTGTCGACGGTGACCACCCCATATAAAAATATGATTTTTGTCGACGCCATTACTATTTTTGGGCAAGTAAAAACTTTTATAAATATTAACATTTTCTTTTTGTAATTTTTGACCCCCCCGTATAATAAACATAATTTTTGTCGATATTACTTTAGGGAAGCAAAAACTTTTATAAATAATAGCATTTTTCCGAAAACTAAATTTTTTTTTAGATTTTCTATTTTGTGACCGCCCCGTATAAAAAATATGATTTTTGCCGACGTCATTACTAATTTTTGGGCAAGTAAAAACTTATAAATAATAACATTTTCTCGGCAAATTAAAATTTTTACCTATTTCACCTATTGTAAACCACATCCGCGGACATACTATATAAATATATAAACATGTTACCACAACGTTTAAAAGTGTAACGTAAAAAATTCACAGATTTCGCAATCCTTGTAACCATCGGAGACATTGGAAATGATAACAAAATATATGAAACATAATATACCGATCCTTTTGAATTGTTTCGAATACGTCAAATACTATGGTGCGCGTACATGCTTGTGGCAATTTCCAGATTGGCTTTAAAATGCTTATGTTTATTAAGTGTTTATTAGTAATGTTTGGCGTACGATTGGGTCCCTAGCATTTTATAAATTTAGAATAACACGTTAGTTAATAATTTAATATAATATTGAGTATGGATACTGTCACAATTTGCCACAAGAATGCGCAGAACCTACTACGCACCGAGTTATTGTCTCATTCAATACAAGTTGCGTTGTATTTATCTTACTCGCTTGCTCTAACAGGATAGGTCTATTAACTGTTTATTATACTCACAAGGTTATATATAAATATAAACATAATTTTTTAGCATTTTATTTTTGAAAAACTTAAGTATTACTAATATAATACACATCTAAATTTACGGTATGTAGTAAGAAATAATAAACATAATTTTTAATTAACCAACTTATATTGGATTTGCAGTTAAACTTAAAAACAATCACAGATATTACATATTACGCAAATATCGCAGGCGTATTGAAAATACCAGACACAACTGGTAAAATTTTCTCAAGTGAATTGAATAAAAATAAAACTCAGTTGTGTTACGATTTTTTTGTTTGTTTGACCCTGAAGGTCTTGTCATTTTAAACAGGTTATCTTGCATGGGGTGGTCAAAAATTACATTCTCATTTTTTTGTTTTCGAATGAATGCTATTCTTTAAAACAGTTTTTGTTTGCCTAAAAATAGTGATGACTTTGTAAAAAATTGTGTTGTATACACAGGGTGGTTAAGAATTACAAAATCTTAAAACTTGAAAAAAGGAAACTGTGACTTTTGATCACCCCGTATGAAAACAATTGTGGCTACATCATCATTAGTTTTTTATACGTGGTGATCAAAAAGTACAAACTTTACTCTTGAATTGATTTTGTAATTTTTGTCCACCCCGTATAATAAACATAATTTTTGTTGACATTACTTTAAGCAAGCAAAAACTTTTAAAAATAATAGCGTTTTCCCGAAAACGCTATTATTTTTTGAGATTTTGTAATTTGTGACCACCCCGTATAAAAAATATGATTTTTGTCGACTTCATTGCTATTTTTTGGGCAAGTAAAAACTTTAATACATAATATTTTATTTTTGTAATTTTTGACCACCCCGTATAATAAACATAATGTTTGTCGACATTACTTTAGGCAAGCAAAAACTTTTAAAAATAATAGCGTTTTCCTGAAAACTAAACATTTTTTGAGATTTTGTAATGTGCGACCACCCCGTATAAAAAATATGATTTTTGCGGATTTTTATCGAAGGGAACTGTGATTTTTGACCACCCCATATAAAAACAGAATTGTGGCAAAATCATCATTAGTTTTTTATACGTGGTGATCCAAAAGTACAAATTTTACTCTTACCGAATTTTAATATTTTGTCATTTTTGACCACCCCGTATAATAAACATAATTTTCGTCGACATTACTTTAGGCAAGCAAAAACTTTTAAAAATAATAGCGTTTACCTGAAAACTAAACATTTGTTGAGATTTTGTAATGTGCGACCACCTCGTATAAAAAATATGATTTTTGCGGATTTTTATCGAAGAGAACTGTGATTTTTGATCACCCCATATAAAAACATAATTGTGGCAAAATCATCATAAATTTTTAATATGTGGTGATCAAAAGGTACAAACTTTACTCTCACCGATTTTAATATTTTGTAATTTTTGACCACCCCGTATAATAAACATAATTTTTGTCGACATTACTTTAAGCAAGCAAAAACTTTTATAAATAATAGCGTTTTCCCGAAAACTAAAGATTATTTGAGATTTTGTAATTTGTGACCACCCCGTATAAAAAATATGATGTTTGTCAACGTCATTACTATTTTTTGGGCAAGTAAAAACTTTAATAAATAATATTTTATTTTTGTAATTTTTGACCACCCCGTATAATAAACATAATTTTTGTCGACATTACTTTAGGCAAGCAAAAACTTTTAAAAATTTTCGTTTTCCTGAAAACTAAAAATTTTTTGAGATTTTGTAATGTGCGACCACCCCGTATAAAAATATGATTTTTGCGGATTTTTATCGAAGAGAACTGTGATATTTGATCACCCCATACAAAAACATAATTGTGGCAAAATCATCATAAATTTTTAATACGTGGTGATCAAAAGGTACAAACTTTACTCTTACCGAATTTTAATATTTTGTAATTTTTGATCACTCCGTATAATAAACATAATTTTTGTCGACATTACTTTAGGCAAGCCAAAACTTTTGTAAATAATAGCGTTTTCCCGAAAACTAAACATTTTTTGAGATTTTGTAATTTGTGACCACCCCTTATAAAAATATGATTTTTGTCGACGTCATTACTATTTCTTGAGCAAGTAAAAGCTTTTATAAACAATAAAATTTTCTCGACAATGTATAATTTTATACGTGGTGATCAAAAAGTACAAACTTTACTCTTACCGAATTTTAAGATTTTGTAATTTTTGACCACCCCGTATAATAAACATACTTTTTGTCGACATTGCTTTAGGCAAGCAAAAACTTTGATAAATAATAGCTTTTCCCGAAAAGTTAAAACTTTTTGAGATTTTGTACTTTGTGATCACCCCGTATAATAAATATGATTTTTGTCGTCGTCGTTACTATTTTTTGGACAAGTAAAAACTTATATATATAATAGCATTTTCCCGAAAACTAAATTTTTTTTGAGATTTTGTAATTTATTGTGACCACCCCGTATAAAAAATATGATTTTTGTCGACGTCATTACTATTTTTTGGCCAAGTAAAATTAACGGAATTACTACTTATACTTGAACAGTTTTGATATTACAGGTAAAACTAATATTCATAAGATTAATAATTAATAAACACTAGCGGCCAAGTGACCCAGGCAGCTTTCACGATCGGGAATTATGCGTTGAATGCTGTCAGGCATTCTTTTTTATTTAAAAAATTATATATAAGAAACAATTCAAATAATAAATTCATTATTCAAATTGATCAGTTTACTCTTTTAAATGTGTATGCTGCTGAATGTATATTCTTAAAACGCGGCCGCTCATTAGCTAAATCAGAATCTCTTATTTAGTGATTTATGATTTCATTTTTGCTATCATAATTCACAATGGGAACCTACTCATGTTGTATATACTACAAATTCGATTAAACAATTCGAATTTTTATAAGTTCATCCTAAATAAATTCGATTATATATCTCGTGTAAACACTAACGCCCGGTGTCGACTCTTTTAGGATAGGACCGATATGTTTATTGTTTATGTTATCGAGTTTGCGGTAGACGTATTTAATTTCCTTCAGGGCGAGACAGTTTAGATAACTGTAAAGTATTTATGGGCTGTTTTGACGGCCCTATGAAAGGAATAATATGTACAGGTTTTGTTAGTTAGTTTAGAATAATATACGTTTGTAGCCTACACTTGTTCTTTTATTTTAATTATCGTTCGGCATTCGTTTACACTCGAATTATTAAATTTATGAAAATTATGATTATGAAAATATCCCGATTATTCCCATCACTACTAGCAATGCTTCCACCTCTTCCAATATAGCTGCACTGAATACTCCCCACTCCCCAGTACTCTTCACGCCGCTAGAATGCCGAGCGCTGCGATATCTACATGTATTGCGTCACTCGATCGCGACACCGCTGTCTTTTGGCCTGGAACGAAAACTTCTAACTTGGTCCCCATATACTCTTGTCTAAACATAAACATTTCCAATGTTAAAATGCAACTTATTTATACAATAAAAGAGAACAAATATTTATGGAAAATATGAAACTTGACATAGGAAACATGGTAAATTTACTTCTCTAAATGAATCAAGTACTGGGACGTTTGTTTATTCAACGTTTTAGAATTATAAACACCCACATCGTATCATATAAGACCGCACAGCGTGTCACTCGAATCTTACGATTTCGTGACGGACATTTTCGAACTAGGCCCTATGTTTTCAACACTAAAAATTGATCTACCTACTATAAGTCCAGTCAATAGGTGAATCAATTTACATTAAATTAGACAATTTGGGGGCTAGTATTATTTGTCAAAAGTGTGTATTCTGAGCATAATTCCAGACTACCACTACCACTACCGCAAAAAAGCGTTTAATTTGATATTTATCTCGAGAAGGGTGCATTTTACACAAAAAAACTATGCCATAATATATCCCTGGTGGTGGTGTCAAGGGCCATCGTCACCAGCATAAGAACAAAATTGTTCCATAAATGTCACAGTGTTATTGTAGAAAATTATTCGGTAACCCCGATTACTTACACCTCAAGCTGTAAAAGGTAATAATAGGTATAGTAGAGTATATAAGATTTAGTAAAAATATAAGAAAGGGTACAATATCTACAGTAAAAGGTGCAGGTAGGTACATATCTATTTACAGCTTATGTGTGCACGTAGTGGCGTAGTCCAAAGTGGCGACGAAGAAGGCGTCGACCCTAAATTAACTTTCCGGCGGGCACGCCCTGGTTTGTGACATTAGAGGCGCGTGTTGTAAATTTTACGTCATGTGATTTTATGGTTTTCCGGGGATATTTTTTGCTAAATACGGTAACTTGACCATACAGATGTATATACAGAACACATTTACTGAAAAATTATTCTTACAAATAAATGATAATAGGTATAACATAAAACATATTAATAATTACTCGCTTGGTTCAATTTCTGCTTGGCAGTCATCGCAAACGACCTCATTTCTAGAATGGAGTAAATGAGATTGAAGTAAATCCTTTGCAACGGCTGCACCTCATAGACGCGGATGTTCTTTTTGTTTCTAATATACAATGTCCCTCTTGTATATTACGCCGCGTTTAGGACTACTATTGGTTGCTTCTAATTTGTTTTCAAAACAACTGTAGTTTGCCTTCAAAAATGCCTTTATTTCCATCGGCAAGCTATTTATCTACGATCTCGCAATCATATGCTCCTTCATTAGAGCAAGTGACAATTTTTTTAAGAAAAATCTTCTACGTTCAGGTGACTTGGACAGGCTTATTTATATAAAATATGTACATTTATGCCAGCGATGTTCATGGCGCAATAGAAAATGACCAGAGGCTATCGCTTGGTAATCCTAGATACCGAATATGCTGCGCACATTGTGTCAACTCCACCTTTGGTAGCATTATAATCCGAAATTATTTGTGGTTTTCGGCTATCTGGGGAAATATCATCGCTATCATATAACGTCGAAAGAATAATCATAGATTTGGTTTTTCGAGGAACATAAGAAACTATTGTTTTTTCTTTTTGAAATCGAAATAGCGATGATCCAACGACTCTTTGTTTTTGGGGTTGGAATTCTGGCGGGATGTCTCTTTTAATTAATTAATTAATTCAGAAAGTGTAATTTAATTTCAGACCACATTTATTATTGTTATAGGCCAGGCGTCAGGTAGAATAACATATCGTTTTAAATCGGGAAAAATATTTTACTGCTGGATTCAGTTCACTGCAAGCCTCTTTTAGAGACACTAATAAACCCCCATCTCTGGGGCAATATCGCCAAAAAATATTTTTTGCTTATATCTGTTCGAAAAAAAAATTCGAAAAATTAAAAAAAAAATAATTTTTCGAAATGTTTTACACTTTTTCTTAGAGCATTTAATGAACATTTAATTAATAATTAGGTTTTACAATGATTCCGATGAGTATACTACGATTTTCGGCTATGATCTGCTAACTTTATCTAAAGTTAGCAGATCTCTAATTTCCAGAAAAAGTTGAAAAGCATTTAAATCGCGGTTTGCTCACTTAATTAACATCTAATTAGCATTTAATTATGATGTTATGAAACCTGTGATCTGCTAACTTTTCGGCCATGATTTGCTGAGTTCGAACTTCGTCTGAAAAATTTTTTTTAAAAAATTAATTTTTTCGAAATGTTTTACACTTTTTCTTAGAGCATTTAATGAGCATTTAATTAATAATTAGGTTTTACAATGATTCCGATGAGTATACTACGATTTTCGGCTATGATCTGCTAACTTTATCTAAAGTTAGCAGATCTTCCGGAAAAAGTTGAAAAGCATTTAAATCGCGGTTTGCGCACTTAATTAGCATCTAATTAGCATTTAATTATGATGTTATGAAACCTGTGATCTGCTGACCTTGCTCTGCTAACTTTAGGGACATATTTCTTTAGTAATTTCTCTACTTTAATTGCTTTTTGTTTATTTGGTTATAGCGTTGTATAGTTAACTTACTTTTAATTATCTCTCAATGCATTACATTTTACATTAGTTTAGATATTTTTTAAGTTGAAAGTTCAAAAGGGTCAATTGGTTCAGTAAAACCTGAGTTCAGAATATCTTGGATCAGCTTTTCTACTACAAGTACCTATATGAGGCTTTGTGGCCTTTTACACAAATGCAGCTTATTGCTTTCAATAGTTCTTGCGGAACAGCTTCGTTTTTGGTAGTAATAGGAAACAAATCAATTTTTTTTGAAAAACCATCCCGAAGTTGTTCAGATATTATGAGATCCAATGCTTTACTTATTCCGCCTATAACTACAATAATACTACTTTAAAATGTGTCTGATCCTATCTTATCTTACTTATCTTTAATTTTGTTAATCATATTTTGCTTCGTAGGACCGTTCAGAACCGAGATATTTTCAAAAATATTTTTTGGTGATATTGCCCCGTCGTTGGGAGTGTATCGGGAGGCGGGCGAGGCGGAAAAATTAGTATGTCTAAAAGAGGCTTATCATGAACCGGATCCAACATAGCAATCCCCGCAAAAGAAAAATACAATAATCACAACGTATATTACAACCACAAAACACCACTGACGCTCACGACGCCATACAAGCTGAGACAAGAAGCATGGCAGTAGAGTTGGTTTAACCATGCTAGCCGACCGGAAAAAGCCGAAGGTGGCCGAAGCTTGTAATGAAGCTTGGAATGAGAAGTGATTATTGCAAGCTCTGGGTAAACTGTGATAACTAGCTCTGTTAGTTGGCTGAAAGTAGAAGATGCTGAAATAAATTAACAGAGCAGTTGATTCAAAAGTTACGACAACTCGTACTTTAATAGTAACTACCTAAAATCACTTGCACATAGTATTAATTATTTTTTTGATTAGTGATAAATACACAGTCCAGTAGCAGCAAGTGTGTTCTTTTACGGGAATGATTTTACTTACGTCATTTACAGCAAACAGAAAAGTAGCTCTCACAAATATTTTTTCTCAAATGAGTAGGTCAGTTGGGTCATTTTTCACAGTGCAGAAGAAATAGGTACCTACTTAACAAAATTTCAAAAATTTATCGAGACAAATAAAGATAAAGATCGAGATAAATGCCTGTAGCATTTATCGGACCAAATAAATAAGTTCCGTCACACTATATAGAAAATTAAATATGGCCCTTCCAATGTCAGCCATTGTAATTAGTATAATGAATAGATATACTATTATTAAATGTCTGATAATTGCTATTCTAAATTGTACCTATCGTTATTAAACTTAGGTATTTGAATTTTTTTATCACATGCATTTTTCGTAACATACCTAAATCAGTAGACATTTTTTATCTGAATTTTCAAAAATGTTTTCAGGTATTAGGATGCAACAGCCAGCTTATCCGAAGTCCTCTATCTCAATGTCAGCTCAGAGGATCTACTCAATCCATCAACGGTGAGCTGCAACAACAAACTGTATCTCTAGCGCGTAGTCGCCAACCTTCCGTGGCTATTGATGCAGACATGGTTAGTGAATTCGATCCTAGCAGTTCCGACTCCGGTGTTGTGGCACAGTGCACTGCAGTTAAACCGCTGAAACTGAAACTATGCAAACCCATTTTTGGTCGAGCCAAAAACGCCAAAAATCGGAATCCCGAAGGTACAAAAACGTATAAATATGCATCGGACAAAGATAAAATAGAACATATAGTGCCGCGAGTGCTGAAACCTAGAGACCCCGAACGGGATAAGCGTCGTATTGCTAGGAAAAAAGAAAAAAGGGCTACTCTTATTTTAGGATTAATAATGGGATCTTTCATAGCCTGCTGGTTACCATTCTTTTTTATGTATATATTAAGACTCGCGTATTACGTACCAGGAATAGCTTTTTCTACTGCATTCTGGTTAGGATATATGAATTCCGCATTAAATCCTGTTATTTATACAATTTTCAATAAGGACTTCAGAAGAGCATTTAGAAGAATTCTCTTTAAGTGATGTTTGGCATATGTGTGCTGCTATGAGTGTGTTAGTCGACGGATTCGTACCGCACAATACCGCAGCGCACCTAATGCTCTATATCGACACTAATATAACGACAATCGATATATATATATATATATATATATATATATATATATATATATATATATATATATATATATATATATATATATATATACAATTATATATATATATATATATATATATATATATATATATATATATATATATATATATATATATATATATATATATATATATATATATATATACAATTATATATATATATATATATATATATATATATATATATATATATATATATATATATATATATATATATATATATATGTATATATATATATATATATATATATATATATATATATATATATATATATATATATATATATATATATATATATATATATATATATATATATATATATATATATATATATATATACTCGTATATACCGTGTGGTTTTCCAAAACCGCACCAGGCCGTAACTTTTTTCCTATTGCATCTTTAGTTTTGAAATTTCTATGAGACACTTAAAACTACTTTTTGCATCTTTTCACCTATCGGAGACCAGATTGCACTTCCGGAAGTAACGTAAACTTTTAATTTTTAAATGGGACACTCGGTATATTTTTTGTAATTCGAATAGAAATTATTTATGCAAATACAACCATGTCTTTAAAAGCTTTCTACAATGAAAATTAACGATTTTATAAGTAATTTGAAATAAAATCGAACAATAAAACAACTCGAACAATAAAATAAAATGATTTGCTCAAGGTGGCCGTGATCAAATGAAATGTCTATCGTATCAAGTTGATTTATGTCAAAAAGATACCTGTTATCAGTTTAGTTTTGGTAGGTACTGAAAGAAAACTAAAATATTGTTTGATATTCTTTACAAATAAGGTTCAAATTGGGTACTGATGCTCAATGCAGGCTGCACATGTTTTGATCTCGCTATTAGTTACTCTGAGAATAGTATCCCGTGGAATATTAGCTATCTCGTTTCTAATTCGGTTTTCTAAATCTTCCAAGTTTTCTGGAGGCGTAACGAAAACTTAATTTTTCAGATACGGCCACAAAAAATAATCGCACGGATTTAGATCTGGCGATCTTGCAGGATATCTAATTGGTCCGTTAGTACCCATCCATTCTTCAAATCGGTCGTTCAAGAAAACGGTATTGATTCGCACATTGTGTGGTGGCGCGCCGTCTTGGTGAAATATAACATTTACGTACTCATTAACTGTGAGATCCTCCAAAAAAAATTCAAGATCTTCTCCCAACAGTCGATTGTATGACAGAGCGTTATTAAGTTTTCGCTGAAAAAGACCAATAATTCGATCCCTTAAAATTCCACACCAGACGTTTGTTTTAAATCTTACTTGAAAATTTGTTTCTCTTATAATGTGTGGATTATTATTCGACCAATGATAATGCAGATTCCGATTAAAAAGGCCATTGTTTCCAAATGTGCATTCATCCGAGTACAGTACTCTGTTCTTGAAGTCTGGATTTTGTGCGTTCCTTTCTAAAAAGTAATGGCAAAAGTTTAATCGACGCTCTGGATCGATTCCATGCAAGCCCTGCACCAAGTTGGTTTTATACGCTTTTAGATGATGTTTTTTCATAATTTTGAAAACTGTAGTAGCTGACAAGTTCAAGTGTTGTGCTCTTTCACGCAGCGACTGATTGGGGTCTTCCATTGCGCTCAACAGGACACTTAATTCAGCTTCCTGATTAAATTGACGTTCCGGTTGTTTATGTCGTATAATAGAACCAGTTTTTCGAAATCTCCTTTCGAGCCTGTAAAATTTCCATCTTGATGGGGTTTCCCTGCCGGAATATTTTTGGGCGTACCTTCGCCGAGTTTCTGCGCCATTTTTATTGCAAGCGTAATAAAGCTCAACCATCTCCGTCAAATGCACATTTTCCATTGCGAACAATACTTAGTATTTTAATATTGTAGACACTTAATTTCAATTTTGCGCGAATTTAACTGATTAAGGTTTTTGACATAAACAACGAACAAGCCTCAAACGTCAAATATTTCATTTGATCACGGCCACCTTGAGCAAATCATTTTAATTTAATTTTAAATTAACTTTTAAAGTTGTTTTATTGTTCGATTTTATTTCAAACTGCTATAAAATCGTAAATTTTCGTCGTAGAAAGCTTTTAATGTCATGGTTGTATTCGCATAAAAAATCTCTATCCGAACATAAAAAAATATACAGCGTGTCCCATTTAAAAATCAATAGTTGATGTTACTTCCGGTTACTTCCGGAAGTGCAATCACGTCTCCGAGAGGTGAAAAGATGCAAAAAGTAGTTTTAAACGTCTCAAAGAAATTTCAAAACTAAAGATGCAATAGGAAAAAAGTTACGGCCTGGTGCCGTTTTGGAAAACCACACGGTATATACATCGGAAAAGTCTAGGGATATTTTAATAAATAGACGTAAGTATATTTTATCATTGACTTGGGGAAAACAAAAGATAGCCTCTAGAGAGAGGTGGACATCTGAGTGGTCGTCGACTTCGAAGGTTGGCTTCGTGGAGACGATTTCTCACAGTATCTGGAAAAACAATTATGTTATGCGCTGCAACGCCGTAAACTTCGACTTGTTGTCTCAGGCCAGCTTGAAGAAGGCCAACCGCTCGATTCATCTAGTCTAAAGGTGAATGTTGTCGTTTCATTATAAAACACAATATTTCTAATGCAACCACACCAAACATGAACACTATAGAATGAATGAAATCGAAACTGCGGTGTATAGGAATTCTACTTATTCCTTCTATCGTGTTATTATGGTTTTCATAATCTTTTTTATGTATTTTCCGAACTAGGCGCCGGTAAAATAACAGGACGCGACAGTCTAAATGAACTCATAAATACGTTAGAAGTACAATTTAAACTATACAAACTTTTATGGATTGCATGACTTTGTACAAATATCCCTAGATTTTTCCAATGTATATACACTGGCGGACAAAATTAACGCAACACAAAAAATTTTGCCCAACTTTGGATTACATTATTTTTTGAACCCGTCGCGTCGCCTAATTTAGATTATCTTTTTTTAAATTGTAGTAGGAAATTTTGTAGTGAATTAGCTGAACTTTTTAAATGTGTTGTTAATTAAAAAAAATTACATACATATACAGGCTGTACCAATGACTCCATTTTTAATGAAAATAGAGAGATTTTAAAATCATCATGTTTGGAAGCTTTTTTTAATTAAAATTAGAAAAAGAATTAAGTAGGTCAGGAAACTAGCACCGGAAATAAAGTTGGATTTTACGTTTTTATTTTAAATTAACGCATTAACATCTAAAATAGCAACTTTAATTTAATGAAAGAAAAAACAAAAACAAACAAATTAATGTTATTAACAAAAAACTAATAACGAGTAATAACGATTTCCGCCCCTACATCTCAATACAGCTTCACATCGTCGCCTCATGCTTAAAAATAATTGCCTAATTTCCTCCTGGTCCCAAAGCCTTCCACAATTTGATTAGTGCCTGTTTTACTTCTCCAAGGATCATAGGGGGTGGTCGTGTTTTTCTCAACTGCCTACCGAGTACATTCCATATATGCTCAATAGGATTGATATCAGGATTTCGTGCTGGCCAATTTAGTGTCTCAACACCTACTTCCTCGAGATACTCATCGACAATATGAGCAACATGAGGTCTTGCATTGCCTTGCATTAACAAGAAATTGTCACCGATGTAAGGTGCGAATGGGACAACATGTTCTGATAAAATCTCTCTAATGTACCTTTCGCTATTTAGTGCACCTCCATGTACTGGTAACAATTCTGTACGTGCATTTAAGGAAATTCCTCCCCACACCATCACGGAACCTCCATCGAAGAGAGTGGTTTGACGTATGTTACATTGTGCGTAACGTTCATTTGGACTTCTTATAACTCTTTGTCGACGATCAGAACTATAGAGGCAAAACCTAGATTCATCAGTAAATAATAGCACTCTTCCCCAGTCTTCAATATACCACTATAAATGCTCCCTAGCAAATTGTAACCTAGCTCTTCTGTGCTCTGCATTAAGAGTGGCTCCTGTAGCTGGAATTCGTATATTAAGATTACTTTCTTTGAGTCTTCTTATTACTGTCTTAGCACTAACCTCAACATCATGGACGGCACTTAGCTGTGCCTGAAGGTTTGTGCTAGTAACAAACCGTTCTCGCAGAGCACGAACGCTAATAAAACGATCTTGAATCGCTGTCGTAACACGAGGTCTTCCTAGTCCTCGCCGGCTGTCGTTACTCCGTGTTTCTCGAAACCGCTGCACGACTCTTGATATGGTTGAAACAGAAACTCCTAGTCTATCAGCTACTACCCGCCTACTCAACCCTTCATTTATTAATGTCACTGCTTTAACACAATCATCATGGTTAACATTTCTTCTACCTTGTTCCATATTCAAAACATAAATTCTGTATATCAACGTTTTGACATCTTATTAATTTTCATTGTTTTTACTCTAAGCCTACTTTTAATTTTCTACCAAATTTTTTACCAGAGGCCAAAGCTTTGATAAACTTGAAAACATGATTATTTTAAAATCTCTATATTTTCAATAAAAATGGAGATATCAAAGCGAATAAAAAAAGGAAATGTTAAGAAAGCATTAGGCTATGCAATAATCAATTATGGTTTACAGTATTTGTGTCTGATATATCCCATAGAGTGTTCCAATGTTTGAGAAAAAAAACTATCATCATTGGTACAGCCTGTGTGTATGTAATTTTGTGATAAAACAACAAATTTAAAAAGTTCAGCGAATTCACTACAAAATTTCCTACAATTTAAAAAAATAATGTATTTCAAAGTTGGTCAAATTTTTTTGTCTTGCGTTAATTTTGTCCACCAGTGTATATAAATGTTTGGGAGAAAAGTTTAAAAATCAAAAATATTTTCCAGTATTATAGATAACTAAATAAATATTCAATAAGCTATTACAACAAATTTTTTAGAATATTTTCATAATCTGTTTACGTTTTGTATACATGGTCATTTTTATATTATTTCACGACCACGTGCACCATGAAACAAAATTAACTACTGCGGCAACTGAGAGCTAGATGAGCGCGGTGGCAGGCATATTACGTATTACGTGCTAATGCAGAAGTCGAACGTTACTTTTGTTATATATTTTATGACATGTCTAGTAGCAGTGATATATACAAAATCGGAAATTAACTTATACGTTAGTAGGTCCCCAAATACACCTTTTTCTTGAGGTTCTATAGATCAACAGATTGTACAAAATAGCCAATATCCTTCTAAAAATAGTACCCTCGTACATTTTGCTATTTTGACTAAATTTTCTTCCATAAAACCATCCTTTGAACACCACGAATTTTTCACATTACCCAATAAAATACATCGCGAGCAGTACAAACTTTCCTTATATCACCTTTCACATTGTCATTGATAATTATCATACCATGAAAATTGACATATTCGTGAGAAGAGGCTGGGAAGGGCCTCTTCTCTTTTCCTTAATAATTGCCGATATTTTTTGCGTTTTGCGTTTTTCTACTCCATTACGCCTTGAAAAAATTGTTTCAAGTAGAGATCAAATAATATAGAGAGGGATTAATAAGTACCTATATCGATATTTTGATAAATTTAGTCCTTCCTTGTTTTGTTCTAAGAACAAGAAAGTTGTTTTTCTATGTACATGAAATTAATACCTGCCTTCTCTTTAAAACCTTAAATCTTAGCAGTTAATAGATAATAGATAGTTAATAGATAATCTCGAAAATAGCTAAGAAATCATATTCGATAGTAGCAGCCATTAGAAATTCAAAACACAAATAAACAACTATTGCCATAGGCAAAAATGACTTTTTACTATGTCAAATATGTCACAAATAAAATACTTTTTTGAAAAAGGCCCAAAAGGGACCGAAACGTTAAGTAATATATTCAGTCGTAGTATTGCTACCATCCCAAGATAAACCCTGCATATATATATATATATATATATATATATATATATATATATATATATATATATATATATATATATATATATATATATATATATATATATATATATATATATATATATATATATATATATATATATATATATATATATATATATATATATATATATATATATATATATATATATATCCTATGTCTAGTAAGTTTTCAATTTAAAATCTAATTTTGGAACTTGGAGGGTTCATCTTGGGATGGTAGCAATAAAACGACTGATTATATTACTTGACGTTTCGGACTTTCGGATTACATTACTTTGACGAATGAATTAATAAACTCCTTTATTCTGTATGATTCTGTATAAACAAAGAACAATGAGGTGATCCATCCTTTGCCAAGATACAAATAGAACTAATTAAACAAAGCGCAAATAAGAAAGATCATATAGCATATAAAAATCAAATCACAAACATAACAACAAATTAAAAGAGAAATTTATAAATTCAAGCATAATAACTTGAAGAAAACCATAGAATCCCACCCTGACGATCCATATTATCTTCGGCTATTTACTAAAGCAATACCCCCCATACCAATATTAACCAGAGCCCGTGGAGATATACAGACAGATGTGATATACAGACAGACAAATATTCGCTGAACAATTCACACCTAACGACATCGATAATAACACTAAACAAATAACCCTTAACTATATTAACGAACTAAACAATACTGTAGGTACTAAGCAATAACAATAATCCAATATTCTTTACACCTCGGCAATTATACAGAGTCATCAAGGCACTCAAAAAGAGAAAAGCACCCGGCATCTACAGTATTCCCAACTTTGCCATTAAACACCTACCTCCCCTTGCAGTAATGTTCCTTGTCAACCTATTCAACTCATGTATGAGACTCACCCACTATCCTACATACTGGAAAACAGCCAAGGTCGTCCCAATACACAAACCTAAGAAACCATATACCGATCCAGCTTGCTATCGCCCAATAAACCTACTACCCTCCATAGGCAAGCTTCTAGATAGCCTCATCCAATCCTACGCATTGGAGTTTGCAGTGACACATAATGTCATGAGCAAATTCCAATACGGCTTCCAGCCCTACCACTCAACCAACCAACAGCTGTTTCGCATCTGCGAGTATATCACCACTAACCTGAATCGAGGTGAATACACAGGGGTTATATACCAATACCCTAGACCTCGAGAAAGTCTGGCATCCCGGACTGCTATATAAATTACACATCGCAGATTATCCGATACGTATTATTAAAATAAAACAATCATACATTTCCAATCGCAACTTCGTAATAGCAATCGAACGGGACACATCCCAACCCCGCCCTGTGCTATCTGGCGTACCACAAGGCTCGACACTAGGACCCACATTATTTAATATTTACACGCACGATATCCCAAATCCCAACAATGCACGGATCACTGTTGCATTATACGCAGACGATACAGCTACACTAGCAAAAACTACGAGCCTACCACTACTACAAAGACTAATGCAACAGCAGACATCCAATATAGTAAACTATTACGATAAATGGGGGTTAAAAGTCAACGGTACAAAGACGAAAGTCGTAGCATCATATACATATAAACATCAAAAACATGACAATACTAAAATATTTGGGAATAAATATTGAAAGAAATTTTAAATTTGGAAAGCAAATAAATAACATACTAACCAAAGCCAAATATAGAACCGTTCAAATAGGAAACATAATGTTACATTCAAACACAGAAACAGCAATTACACTTTATAAGGCATATATCAGACCAGTTCTGACATGCGTCTCCAGTTTGGTACCCTTGGGTTACTGAACAGCAAAAAAAAAGCAATTACAAATAATCCAAAATAAATCTTTCCGATTAGCTACAAATACACGACTCACCACACACACAAAAATAACCACACTACACCAAAATACAGACATGCACACATTAGACACATACATAATCACACATTATACCACCATTCATACACAGACTTACCACACATACAAACATCACAATAAGAGTGGCAATGGTACCTACCCAAATTTAGAAATCCCTCGAAACACCCTTCATTGAATTATGTATATACCCCCTAATCTAAACCCAAGCGTCCTACCCCATTTACTATCAGAATGAAATTTAGAAAAAACCAAAAACAAAATAAAACAAATAATGCAAAGACTAAAAGCATGACAAAAGCATAAAAACAAAACATGCGCTTAAAAATATAACAAAAATAGCAATAAACAAATGAGGCATAAATAATAATAAAATATCCCGTCACATCTAATAAGTATCATAGGTCTTAGACGAGAAAACATAAAAACGGAATGCCGACAGCATGACAAAAATAATAACAACAACAACCGGCAAAAGTTTTCCGTATGGAAAAGATGCCGATGCCAGTGCATAAGAGCAAATACACGCAATGCATTACTCATCTGATCGCGGCGCTACCAAATGTGCCGTGGTAGTTTTATTCCCCAATAGCTTATTGCTTCCCCTCATCTACCCGAGGTAGCTAAAATAAAACGTGATTTTTGCTGGGCTTCTAGGCATGCTTTAGGGAGCTTGACCATGTGTTTTGTTCTCTCGTGGTTGGGCTTTGAAATTAAAAATATTAAAGTATGCCCCAGTATTTCGAGCCACGGAGACTTTTAAGGAATTTAATGACTTAAAATTGTTATACAGAATCTATATGAATTGAACACTTATTGAATTGTATTTATTAACTTGTCGTAAGGGCGCCACCAACGAATTTACAGGTCGTTGGGCCTGGGTCAGCGGTAGAAGCAATAACTCTAAGGGGTTAGGTTTCGAGGGCCTGTAATAATCAGCGATGTTTTCCTGAATTAAGAAAAGTAGTGGTCTTACCAGACAAACCTATACGGCTCCGACTGTTTGCTGAACACAACATAAAAAAGGGAAAATGAAAAACTAATATTAATTATGAAAACCAAAATATCGTCGACAACCTGTCCACAAGTATTAAAATACAAAATTAAAAGTGTTTTCTCGTCAATAACTATATAAAATGAAATTATTTCGACTACGATATACTAGTCGAAATACAAAAATAAACTAATGAATTTTAACTGAAAACTAATGGTAATTTAATAATAATAGGAAACTTGAATATGGGAAATGAGTTGCACACGCGTAAATGTTAAATGATATTCTTCACTACGCTATATGATCTGGTGCTCAAGTGCCGTTTTTCGTGTATATCATATATTATATTTCCACTTTTTGCGGAAGAAACGCATAGTCTCTGCCCCTCCTAACTACGTTGTTACCACGTTCTCATTGGCTGTCCAGTGGGTTACAGCGCAGTAGTTTTTTATATACATATTTCACGGCCACTGTTGCACCGCATTTTGTTATGCTTTTTGGCTAATCTTACATCAGTTTGCTGCGTCAGTTTCACCTTTCGCGGTAGTATATTATGTAACGTTTTTAAGGCTGTAAGAATTAGGCATATATAACTTTAAAGGGAATAAAAACAACTTCCTTACAACATAAGGTAAGAATAAATTTAACGTAATATAATAATAATATATGACGCAGAAAAATGACAAATCACGGCAATTTTTAAGAAAAAAAAAGTTCTCAGAGGGATATTTCGCGAATATTTCAATCTTCTTGCTATTATAATAAAATTATCAACGGCTATATAACTTCATATAAAGAAAATTATACTGGCCTTGTATTTGATTGGGTAATGCAAAAAAATCATGTTAAAATTATGGTTTTAGGTTTGTTGTAGTACCAAAATACACCAATGTCCTTAACACATATTATTTTTCGCAAAATATGGCAACCATTGAGGATGCATTGAGGGAGGATGGCAATTTTATATAATGAAAATGTTCCCAAAAATCGATGATTAATTAGCTAGGTAGGTTTTTAATCATCGATGTGACTATTACGCCGGGCAAACAAGAAATAGCTGTCCGAGGCCATAATGAAACTATACAATCTTCTATTCGCGGAAATTTTAGAGAAATGCTTATAAGTTTCAATAAACGAAACCAGGAACTTACTGAATATTGCGAAAAATTTAGCAAAATTTTTACAATTTTTCAGGGGAACGAACCTGGACATTTATTTATTCCTGTTCATTATTTTTCGAGCTAGTTGTGGGCATCACCTCTTACAGCTGCTACGAGCGCCCTTGTTTGGGTGTATGGAGGTTTGTATACCGGGAATATAACACACGAACCAAATGTTTCGACCATAATTCGCGGAATACACGCGCCTACTAGATCGCATCGTAAAATTTAAGATGTCATCGGACGTAGAGGTGAACAACAAATTTGTTTCCAACAATTGTCGCAGCTGTGTTCCCATATACGAGATATTATGTTTTGTGGTGTAATTCTTTGTATTTATGCGATTTTTTTTGGGTGATTGTGTATTTTAGAATTTATCAAAAGTGTAATTTGTGTGTTTAAGTGGTGTTTAAGGGGAACACAACATTTGTGTCAAAATTGCTTACATCTGTCATATAATAAAATGACATCATATTTAAGAATTTTAATCATACATTCAAATTAAGTTATTATAAAGTAAAGCTAACTCAACCTATTATAAATGCAACAATCCTAATAATATGAGTGCTCTATTACACTAGGAAATGGAAAAACGTCTAGATTTTTCATTAGAATAATATAAGAAAATACTGTAACAAATAAAATCACAACATACTTTTGGGATTTAAAAATTCATAAATGTATATCATACCAAAGTCAACATGAACTACTATAAATATAAATAATAAAATAAAAGCAATTTTTTTTTCAAATTCTATAGACTGAACATTATTAAAGGCAGTTCTATAAAAAAATCACGAGTTTCTAAAATTTACAAACTTCATGTCCTATATACAAACAACACAGTAAATCAAACTTTGTTAATCAAACCTACTATAATTATTGAATCTATTAATTCCTAAATAATATGAGTTTTGTATTCAAACTTCTTATTCTATTTCGCCTATTGTTTTCTATTTTTTTTGGTTCATAATAAATACGTATTTTGAAAAATGTTTTCAATACCAACTTGACCAATTGAATATGGTGGTCATTCAGTAGTTTATCAACATATACCTAGATGGAGATGTAAATGGTATTTTGCATCACCAGAATAAAAATAATTTTAAATAAATATCGCACATTGATTATATACCATATAAATTACATAATAAAAATTAATGAAATAATTATTGATTAATTATTGCAGCAATATAAAAAGTTTATTTTTAGTTTCAACGCCGCCCCTGGCCAAGCCAAGCCGTTAAAACTTTTAGGTAACCTTAAAAATACTTACATTACTTACCGATGAAAAGTAACACTTTCCGGACTTAAATGATCCACCCTTTTACAAACTATACAAGAATGCACCATGGTTACACACTTATTGTTCACCTGAATCGCAATAAATACAAATTTTCGTAGAATACACTTAAGAAAACACTAGTAAAAGCTGTGGCGTTGCGGCAACCTCGCAAATTTCCTTCCATTGTATAATAGACATTGTCGTAAAACTCGAGTAAAATTCATCAAACGACGTTGCCGGTGTTGAGATTTATATCTCAAGGCACAGTACATTTTCGGTTGTCTATGGTTTTCACCATATATTATTAACGCAATAAGGCAATACAATAGATTACTTTTGCCAAGAAGCTGTTTTAAATAACATTTTAGTATTAAAATGAATCAGATTCGTTGAAATTGTCAAATTATTTGAACATCTCTTACGGTATTCAAAGACTTCAAGTGAATTTCACAGTAAGCCTGGCAAACGTGCCGTTCGGGAGAAAAAGACGGATGACAAGGATGGAACGATCTTGGATCGGCCAAAAACGTAAACAATTCTGTCTCTTCTATTAATACGTCTATGGCATTATGGTAAGGACCGATTTGTTGTTCACCTCTACAGTATTTGTGTTTTATGCCCCACTTAGTTAGCAATTGAAACCTCGCGGATCGGAAACATTTAGAAGAAAATGGAAGCCTGTCAATTAATGTAAGTACATGGTTATATAAGAAAATTAAAATCAGTCTCAATATTATCTTAAGGTATTTGGATATGGACGTTAATTTATCTGAGAAGTCCGTATCTCATCCATATCACTGCATTCTGTAAATTAAATTAAAAGTTCTTCATGGTCAGGAACACTTACTAAAATAATGTAACTTGTAACAATAATTATTTTTGGAAATCAAACTTTTTCTTAACCTCAATATCAATTTCTATAGATCTGATATTCCGCAGTTGCAAGATAATTTTGTTATTGGTAGATTACATTATGGTAATAACTCATTTTTCACTAAATTACGATTTACAGTAGTAGGTATCTTGTTTTTCATTAGTATTGACATTCGGCAAGAGCAACTGTATTAAACCTTACTCTTTATTATCGAGAAGGTACTTCAATGTATTACATACCTATTCACAATTTGAAAATTTTGTAATATCTACAGTTATATTATTTTTTACTTCATTGGTATATTTATACACATTTAAAAATACACATTTAAATATTACATGTTTACTTCATTGAGAACTATGCATGCTATACCTAAATATCAAGGAATAAATAATACCTTGCGATTATTATTTTGGATTGCTACGTCTTATTATCATGTTTCATATATATCAGTTATTAACCAGCTTTATATATCTTAAGAGGTCCACCAGAACTTTTTGTCATCCGTTATAAATACAATAGTAGGTATATAATTTTTATTGAAATCCATGAAAATTATACCTACTTGATGAAAGCATTTCAAAAGAAAATGCTACGTGGACACATTCTACTAAATAATAAATATGGAGCAATGACTACCACTGTGATAAAATAACGCTTTTATTCTGGTATATGCCGTGAATGAATTTATTTAGAGATACTGTTATATGTGTTTTGAAATTGATGTAAGTTATATCTACCTAATTTACTTGTATATAGGTACATACGTGTATCTATTCATAATTATTAAGTTGTATCAGGAGAATAAATAATTGTATGTGCGTTCATGTACACAAATATTCTGAATAATAAATATGTATTCATAATCAGATAGCTAAACTTACTTTCAGATTTAAATTCAAGATGACTTTTTACAGCCTACTCCTACCTATATACTATATAACAGACTAACCAGACGAGTAGTCGAAGTAAATAGGTATACTATTACAGCATTGATTAATTACGTGTAATAAATGTTTAAAACAAAAGGACATATTATCCTACAGTGTAATATTAACAAGATTTGCGACTAGTAGGTACCTACCCTATTGTAGTAGAACTTTACCCTTAGGAGAGGGTTGCAGGGAAAACAACTATTGAACTTACAAACTTTAATTTATACTACTCTACTACTCTACTACTTATTCTATTTCATACTCAGCTCCAATCGAAAGAGATATATAAACATAGAAATATAAATATGCCATTAGCACGTTCTTAGCCTCAGCTGAGCGGTTACATTATCCTACAATGGATAGGGCCAAGGACGCTTGCCAACCGACCATCCTGATCCTCTGATTGTCCTCAATCAGTCCTGTAACAATACCGTTCGTTAATATCGTCTCACTTCTGGGATAAGAATGCCGACATAATATTTATTATGTTTTGCCTTTTTTTTCTATTTTGAACGTTCGTCAGCGTACCGACATAAACATGTTTTGCACCTGATGTAACGTGAGGAAATACCGACACAATACATAGTATGTTTTGCATTTTATCGTTCATCAGCGTGCCGACATAAACATGTTTTTCACCTGATTCAACGATCAGACGTTCGTCAGCGTGCCGCCATAGGCATGTTGTGCACCTGATTCAACGTATAGTAGTGCCGACACAATATATATTATGTTTTGCATTTTATCGTTCGTCAGCGTGCCGACATAAACATGTTTTGCACCTGATTCAACGATCAGACGTTCGTCAGTGTGCCGACATCGGCATGTTTTGCACCTGATATAACGTGGGGAAATGCCGACACAATATTTATTATGTTTAGCATTTTTTCGTTCGTCAGCGTGCCGACATAAACATGTTTTGCACCTGATTCAACGATCAGACGTTCGTCAGCGTGCCGACATAGGCATGTTTTTATAGCCTCTATGCCTCCAACAACGAAACGATTTCCTAAATGTTTTTGTTCAACGGTCGGCAATTTTGTGATATTCAAACATTTGCTTGTTTTAATAATTAAAATCGAAGGTTCCTCCGTGAATGAATGGCTTATTATTAAGTCATGTCTAAGTTCGTGATCCTCTAATACATATACGAGTGTGTAAACTGATACCCCGTCTATGGTTATCGTTACAATTGTTTGTTGGCTTGGTATTATTGGTGTGGTGCCCGTGAACCCAAATAATGTAATCACCTTTGGCACCGGCTGTAGTATAAGGTTTACATTTTTAGGGACCGATCTCCGAATGATGGTACATTCGCTGCCTAGATCAAAAAAGGCGACTATAGAGTGTTTATTTATCTTTGCCGTCTTGTGACATATAGTGTAACTCGTTTGCGGCAATAAAACTAACGTTTTTCTTTTTAGCGCCTATTTATTTATACTTTTTACGACATGCTTCTTCGTTATGACCTTTAATGTTACAATAAGAACATTTCACTTGTGATTTGTCATGTAAATTTTTGTTGGTACATTCCATACGCTTGTGACCCAATTCGCCGCACGAGAAACATTGCAAGGGACCTTTTCTTTTTTAATATATTTGGTTTGCTTTTTATAATTATCCGTCGAAAAGCTACGTTTTTTCCCTCTAGCATTTTCGTCTCTACTCGTACTAGGTTCCTCAATCGACTGGACATACCGAGTAGCTGAAAAAGTCGCAGCGTGTTGGGATAATTCGACAAAGTTCTTACAATTTGCGGCCCTCAACGCTAACTAAATTTGTTTGTTTAATACACCTGCGATAACGCAATCAACTATCTGTTCTTCAGTAAAGTTTAGTTTTAATAAATTCAATTTTGTTAACTTATTAAAACAATACTCGCTTAAATCTTGTCCGGGTTGTATCGTATACGTAGCAGCTTCATGGAACAGCTGTGAAAAATTCTTCTTTGGAGGAAATGTTTTCTGTAACAAGTCCTGCCATTGTTCCCAAGTGAAGTTATTGCTGCTTAACCCGTCACACCATACACGCTCCAAACCCTTTAATTTACTCAAAGCTAAATATACCGTTGTAACCTCGTCCCACCTATATAATTTAGCACAATCGTTAATTTTTCTTAGCCACTCGTTTACATTTAAGTGATTATTAATTGGATCAAACTCTGATAGCAGTTTATTATCTTTAAATAAAACCCAACTCGAACGAGATTCTGCATACAAAGAGCTTGTACTTACAGTACGTCGCAACACCTGCAATTCATTTCTCATCTCTCGTACATACTCTGCAGTTAACGGAGGAGTGCTAGACCTGTGTTCCAGGGATACGGCATCAGTAGCATCCATATTATCCGACACACGCACTTCGGCCATCACTCACACCGTACACTACGATAGTGCCTAATTTCAATGTCACTTGCACAATCGGCCGTGTTTTCTATAGGGTGTTTATAGAAGAAAAACCACCCCTATCCCACTTCTGAACTGTAGTAGAACTTTACCCTTAGGAGAGGGTTGCAGGGAAAACAACTATTGAACTTACAAACTTTAATTTATACCATTCGTTTAGTACATG
>CAXKVY010001912.1:0-26498 GCA_964058915.1 Tetropium fuscum | reverse complement strand
ATATATATATATATATATATATATATATATATATATATATATGTATATATATGTATATATATATATATATATATATATATATATATATATATACATATATATATATATATATATATATATATATATATATATATATATATATATATATATATATATATATATATATATATATATATATATATATATATATATATATATATATATATATATATATATATATATATATATATATATACATATATATATATATATATATATATATATATATATATATATATATATATATATATATATATATATATATATATATATATATATATATATATATATATATATATATATATATTCATATATTCATATATAAATATATATATATATATATATATATATATATATATATATATATATATATATATATATATATATATATATATATATATATATATATTCATATATAAATATATATATATATATATATATATATATATATATATATATATATATATATATATATATATATATATATATATTCATATATAAATATATATATATATATATATATATATATATATATATATATATATATATATATATATATATATATATATATATATATATATATATTCATATATAAATATATATATATATATATATATATATATATATATATATATATATATATATATATATATATATATATATATATATATATATATTCATATATAAATATATATATATATATATATATATATATATATATATATATATATATATATATATATATATATATATATATTCATATATAAATATATATATATATATATATATATATATATATATATATATATATATATATATATATATATATATATATATTCATATATAAATATATATATATATATATATATATATATATATATATATATATATATATATATATATATATATATATATATATATATATATCATATATAAATATATATATATATATATATATATATATATATATATATATATATATATATATATATATATATATATATATATATATATATATATATATATATATATATATATATATATATATATATATATATATATATATATATATATATATATATATATATATATATATATATTAGCTTTGAAATTCTTTGCTATTCATATTTATTTTGTGAAAAGTAATCTTGGGTTTGTAGCATTTCATTACATAGAAATATTCGTCTAGTTGCTTATTTCTATGTAATGAAATGCTACAAACCCAAGATTACTTTTCACAAAATATATATATATATATATATATATATATATATATATACATATTCATATATATATATATATATATATATATATATATATATATATATATATATATATATATATATATATATATATATATATATATATATATATATATATATATATATATATATATATATATATATATATATATATATATATATATATATACATATTCATATATATATATATATATACATATTCATATATATATATATATATATATATATATATATATATATATATATATATATATATATATATATATATATATATATATATATATATATATATATATATATATACATATTCATATATATATATATATATATATATATATATATATATATATATATATATATATATATATATATATATATATATATATATATATATGTATATATATATATATATATATATATATATATATATATATATATATATATATATATATATATATATATTAGCTTTGAAGTTCTTTGCTATTCATATTTGTTTTGTGAAAATTTGTAGCATTTCATTACATAGAGAAATAAGCAAATAGACGAATAAGAAGGAAGATACACTTACCAGTGCTATATCTGGACATACACACGGAAACGAACCACTTAGAAGTTGTACAAGTTCTTTCACCTTTATTGAGGATCTTCAGAGCAGTGTACGATTTGTTTAATTGATCATTTATACTTGAATTTAGAATATTAATACTCCAACACTTGCAGTGACGTTTTATGACATTAGGTTTTGACGGAACTCAAATTTTTAGAATACACAAACCTAGTCTACTATTTATATTTGTTCTATTTGAACAAATAGAACAGTATAGGAGTATTAATATTTTAAATTCAAGTATAAATGATCAATGAAACAAATCGTATCTACACTGCTCTGAAGAACAAGTAGGGTTTGTAGCATTTCATTACATAGAGAAATAAGCAAATAGATGAATAATAAGGAAGATACACTTACCAGTGCTATATCTGGACATACACATGGAAACGAACCACTTAGAAATTATACAAGTTCTTTCACCTTCATTGAGGATCTTCAGAGCGGTGTACGTCCTGTTTCATTGATCATTTATACTTGAATTTATTTTTAATAAAACGTACACCGCTCTGAAGATCCTATATTAAAATGAAAATAAAAAACTTTTACTGATATTCGTATGATGGAACTTTGTAAAGTGCCTAAACATCCAACGATGAATATGATGAAAATGTGTCATATTGTTGATATAAGGTTGATTACTCATGTGTAGCATAACAAAAATATGTGTACAAATACGTAATAAGTTACAAATTAATATCACCATCGGATGCCAGACAAAAGTATTATACATTTACCTAATAGCGTAAAATTCTTGGCATGACTCGATCAATCGTAGTACAAATTCAATGATAATACAAGTTTTGACGAATTTATAAGGTAGTGAAATGCTATATAAAATAGACTAACAATGAGGTGAAACATGTATACCTAATATAAACATATCCTATAATAGAACCGCATAAAATAATATAACAGGAAATAAGTGTGGTTGTTATGAATATTTCGGATTCCTGACGATTCAATGACAGGACCTGTCACAAAAGTTCAAAGTCTATAGCGAGGCAACAGCTAGACTATAAGAAACACAATATTAGATTAAATAAATCAATAGTAACGCAAATAGACATTTCTACACAATTTTATTGATGACTAACCAGAAAATTTGAAAATCGTGAAGACACGGATTTAATCGGGGATAACTTTAGAAGAAATTCATAATTAAAACAGGTAGAAGAGAACAAATAACTTACTCAAGTGGTCGTGGAGAAGTTATGGAGGCCAGGGAATCAGTAATTGGATAAGCAGTTTCCAGCATTAATAGTAAATCATCACATTGAATAGCAACATTGATCCAGGTATCCAGAGATGCAGGCATTCCAGAATCCTTCCTAAATGAGGGGAGAAGGAAACACTACAGCTCCACAAGCATAGAATCATAAAACAGGTAGGTAGCGAAATACAAATATTCGCTAGCAAATGAAATCAAATAGATAACGAATTCGTTTAAACAAATCTAAGTAGAGTAAAAGCTTAATGAAGACAAGCACTTACCTTAGATAGCATTTTGAAGATAATATCCATATAATGATAAAATAACAATATCAATATATAATTCAAAAGTAAACTTGTAAAAACGGCCATATTGCTTAGTACTAATTTGCTTTATTATATATTAACAGATAGAACCTTAAGCTCATAGCTGTTTCAGAGAGTCCATAAAATAAGAGTTAAATAAGTAATCAATAAAGCACCAAATTGTATGACGGGTTGCATAAGTATACATAGATAGATTATAAACGTTTTTTTTAATAACATAACCTATATTCTTAGAAATTACTTGATTATTCGTCACGATTATAGAAAACAATAAATACATTGTTGTTTTCTTGTAAATGCATATATGTCTTTCAAATTTTAAATATTAGTTGTAAGATAATGTCTATCTGTGGTAAGATATAAAGACATAATACAAGGTTAGTATATATGTAGTATATATGTTAGATTTACTGTACATATGTTATAAACATGAGTTTTAGAATATTAGTATGTATACCATAGTATTCTAGTTTAAGCAGCAAAATGTCTATGTTGACTCAGTCAAATGCCTTCGTCAGATCACACAGAATAGCATGAGTTGTCAAAGTTCCTCAACCACTTCATCCAATACCGCTAATAGAGCTCTAATAGTAGAAAACCTCTTCCTGAAGCCGAATTGAGATGGCGATGGCGAAAGGATTGATTTGCTCTCTAAGTAAGAGAGTAGTCCTTTAGTAGTTCTTTAAAAATATTTTCAAAATTATTTGATATGATGGGCACAATTGCTATAGGCCGAAAATTGTCAATTACATCTTTATCCCCTTTTTGATGAATGGGTAAGATCTTACTTATCTTTAGCGAATCAGGCCTAATACTCTCTTCTACAAACATATTGAAAAGTACTGTCAGTGGACAAATAAGGGACTCCATGGCTGTTTTTAGTATACGGCTTTAGTTAAGTCCATAATAGTCCAGACAGCTGGAGTCACTTAAATGCAGTATAGATTGACGTACATCAGTCTCTATTATAGCAGACACCATAGTAGGTTCCATTAGGTAGGTACTATGGTAGGTACTGTTCGATCTAAAATCGGTATCGCGGTAATTTTGGCGCCGCTGATCACGAAATCTTTGTCGAAATAAATATTTAAATTGGTGGCTCCAATATGGCGGATATTTCTGCCACCTCTGATTCTATTTGACCTAAAATCGGTATCTCGGAAATTTCCAATCGCAGGTCGCTGATCACGAAATTTTTGTCAAAAAAAAATTATTCTGCTCCGATGTTGTTAATTTTCTAATGCTTAATGTTTACCATTGAATTTTACGAATAGACTCAAAATATTTCTGGGGTTCTTTGGTGTAGCAGATCACGAATTTTGTATCATAACAAATAAGATGGTATTCAAGATGGTGTTTATTTTTCTTCGTAAATACAACTTAATACCGTTATATTTTTTCCTAATATATCTATAAGATATTCGTGAATTCGAATCTTATCCCAACTGACGTTCATACGACATTATTACATTGTCATTATCACAACACCATCCTAATTCATACCCTAGTTGAGTTTTACAAATTCTGGCTGCATACTTTGTTTTTTACATTAAATGCCAGTATCTGCGTAGAGTATGTTATAAAATGTTTCAGATTTTATAATGTTTAGTTAGTTATTAGGTATTATTAGTATTTCCTGTTTATTTTACAGCGATATTTTCATATGATTCGTAACTGTATCTTTGAAACCACCGACATCCTTTTTAATTTTTCCCCAGTTATCAAATCCACATAGATACATAATTAGGGCATTCCATCTTAAACTTTGAACTGAGCGATTAGTGCCTTTGGATATGTCAAGTATATTAAATTGGCATTCTGGTTTCTGTACTAAAGGCAATATAATTTAATTCTAACAGATTGCTTCCTTTTGTAAAGGACTGCCGCAATCAATAACCCTAATCCCATTAGATGTAGATGTCACGTTAACCAATAACTCTCCCAGAGTTCCAACAGCCAGTTGGCAATCTAGAGCTACGAATGGGCGCTGACGTCGTTGATGACTTCCAAATCGGTTATTATATTCCGCAGTGTGTTAACTCCGGTGTATTGCTAGGTTCGCTGCAGGTAAACCAGTGGCGTAACAGGGAATCATTTGATTTTTACAATCTCATATTAGTATATCAGTCATTCTTGAACAAAATGTGTATTAACGTCCAAGTGGTAGTTCAATTTTCCGTAGAAAAGAAAAACACTAACTAAAACACCTACCTACAAAGTAATACTATAAATACAAAACTGTGTGTCATAAACATTCGTGCAGCAAATCTCTAATTTATAGTGACGGGCACGATGATGGAGCTTGCTAATCGATTCGATCATATAGACTTGAAGATGACTTTGGAATTATCGGCGCAAAACAGAAACCAAACACATTCGTCCGCCAAGAAAGAAACAGAACCACTTCACTCGAAACAATTGCCGTCGTATGCCGAAACATAAGACGCCGCGAGCTCAGTGCTCTATTTCGGTGTTAATGTCTGAAAGTTGTGTTTGTTTTCTATCACCTAGAGGTGGCAGATTCGAGCCCCACTAGCGACTAAATACATCTTCATTGAATTATTTAAAAATTCTCACCAATGGTGTTTTTCAGGTTTCCATCATTCTTACACTGCGTAATGGTTAGTATCTATTTACCAAATAAGTTCCGCCAGAAAGATAATAACATGCCGCCCCCTCTCCAACACAAATCGTTAACTTATGATATAACCCTTGATTTGATGAGTTTTTGCATCACACATTTAAAATTTTGGGTAGATATAGGTACAAATAAGTAACATTTTCTTATGAAAATATAGATACTCCATATACCGGGTATCAATGAAATTACTGAGCAAACTATAATTTACCTTTTGTGTACCTACATATTGTGCAACATCCGGATTTTACAAAAGTAATATAAGATTTTGTTTTTCAAGTGGAAATTTAAAAAAAAATGTCTGCAATCTGAACGATGACATTCCATGCATCATGATTTATAAGTCGGTTCAAAAGTTACTGAGATTTGGGTGCCTTTATATATTTACCATGCAAAAGGTGGGGTAGTAATAATTTTTTAGTATGTTGTTAAGGTCTAGCCCACAAAAAATCCAAGTTGTCGACCTTGGGGGGGGGACCGCTTGAGCCGCCATCTTGAATCAATCAAAGGTACAAAAAATTAGTTTTTTGACAATAATTCTGCAACAGTTGATTTAACGACAAAAATGTTTTTATGTTATGTTCAGACTGTAGCGGAACGCCAACCATCTATGCGCCTGATTGGTCAGAACGTAATATCTTTATAAAACTAAATTATTAATCAGCACAAAAATCTATTTCAAGCATAATTACAGCAGAGAAGTCACAATAACAACTATAGAGGATCGACCAATAATAAACTATGTTTAGATTAAAAGATTAATGCGAACATCATTGTAAAAATGGGGTTCGAGAGTTTCTAGCTACGAACCAGAATCAAATGTAGACACTAAATGCAACACCTCATACATAAATTGTTGCGCAACAGAAAGTGAATCTGATTGTATTGTAGAGTTTACAATTCGAAATTATATAGAGTGAGAATCAAATTGTAAGAGTTTTATGTCAAATTATATAAGTAAATTAAATAGTATGCATCAATCTGATTGGCCAGATTTTAACATCACAACAAGAAAGCAGTGAGGTAACCAGGAAATGCAAATGTTTTTCAATAAGGCATATCCGTAGTTACAATCAACAATTAAAAAAGAGTCCAGCTAAGGCGTTCGATGAGGTTACAGCCACGCTCCGATGTTTCAAAAATTTGTTATAAATTAATAGTAAATATAAAGTAATAAAATTAAATTTGTTCTAAATAAGCAAGAACACCAGTGTAAAAGGTACACAAGCAGAAATAATTGCAAAATTAGTGTTTTTGTCGTAACTAACAAGCAGGAAGTGGAGCTTGGTAGCAATTTCAAACTTTACTGGTTGTAACAAACATTATGACAGAGGACTTGGTTCCATGTAGTAGATATAAGTTACGTAGGTTTATACGTAAAATTAATTAAATATTACAATACCAATTCATTACTTTTAAAAAGAAACTTAATTTAAAAAAAAATGATCTTGCAAAGAAATTTATCATAAACCTAAGTGGACCCCCCCTCTAGGACTAAAGTTAGTATATTTATTTTATAAAAATGAAAGACGAAAAGAATTCTGAGAGGCTTTAAATAATTCTTCAATTACTTTTTCTAAGCAATTAAATATAATTTTAAAAATAAAATGTAATTTCTAGCATTATAGAAAAATAATGCCATTTGAAAAACGAAACCTTGTTACTTCCGGGAGAGCTGAAAGTTGACAAATACGTCTCCATATTCCAGAAACTGTCACAGTAGGACATTATACCTCACCTAGAAATATCATAATTTATAGAAAAAGTATCAGATGCTCAAAAATTTATCTACACCCGGTATATATAGGAGAGATAAACTTATTATTTGTACCGTCTTTTGATTATCGCTTCATATAATATTTTGAGTACCTACGTAATCCTAACAAAATACATATTCTAAACCAAGTGAAATAAGTCATGTTATAAAGAATCACGAACTGATTTGCTTAAAAACAAAACATTGAAGACAAAAAAGACGTTGAAATTAACAATATAAATTACATTTTATCTAGAATTATTAATGAATAAAAACGCTAATAGACTTTAACTCACAGTTATTTTTACATTAGTTACATGATTTTTATAAATTTTAACCATAAAACAACAGTTTCTACACTGAGCTCGCCAATCGATTAAAATTTTATTAGCTATACGAAATTGCCAATTGTAGCATAAATTTGAAGAATCATTGAAACATTTACGGATTATTTAGAGTTTAAATAATATCTATACTTCCTATACTGTCCCGTCCTAATATCCCGATATACATTATCGACAATTTCAGATGTTTCATGTTACGTTATAAATAAAAAGTACAACTGTAATTTCCCATTAGGAATTATGAAAGTATGGCTAATGACACCTAATTTATGCGATATATTAAATGTCGCGACAGGAAAAAAGTAGTACCTGTTTACAAAAAGAGGAAAATATATTCGTAATAAAACTACTTCATTAAAACGACATTATTATGTATTTAAATTCACCATAGATTTCAATAATATTCCTGTTGTTTACTACTAATAATTTTAACTTGTTTATTTCCACCATATTGTTCCTAGATTTTTACTTATTGCTATTTATTGTTTATTCTTTTATTAATCATATTGGCGATTCTGTGTCTATAAGTCCTATTGAATGCCCTCAATCTTTGTATTCACCTCTGATAAGTTGTCCTCATTTTTATTTGAATCTTCCCCATTATCTTCAATCTAAATGTATTATTTCAATACGTATAGTCGTTTATCATCCATCTATCCGGTTTGCAGCTCTTTCCACATCTGCTTGAACCGTCATTTTGTTCAACATTTTCCAGTCTAATTGATGTTATTATTTCTATAAATTAGTCCTCCATTTCTTCTTGTTTGTCTCTTCTATTTGTGTGTAATCTGTCTCTGTTTTCACATTCATTTATTCTTTCTTATATATCATTCATTTTTTATCTTGCTTGTCTACTATTTTATTCCTTTCATCTTTCCTGTCCAGCTCACTTTCTCTATGCTTGGTTGTATCCATCGTGTGTATTCCGATTCGAAATTGTCCCACCTTTTCATCTAACATCGTGGCTTGATCATCGCCTCCTTTTTTGTACTTCAGGTTATCATTCATATATCTGTTTCTTACCATTCCACCCTTCTTGGCGTCTGCAAATCATGCACTATTTTCAAATTCTGCAGTAATCCTTTGGCAGTAATAATCTCATTCGCTGTTGCTTCCTTAATACTTTTTTCATGTCATGTCACGTTACTAAATCCCTAATATTCTGCCTTGCTATATCACTGCAGCAGGGACCATTAGGGTTGGTTTGAATATCTCTATGGTTTGTAAATTCTTGCGATTTTCTCAGTAAACGAACAGGTTTTGTAAATCTTGTTTTCGAAGTTGCTGTACTCTCGTCAATGTTATTGTTTATTTCCTGCGTGTTGGTATTTTCCAGGCTTAGAGTTTTTTGTTCGTTTAAGATGTCCGGGTCTGGCCTAGTTTCTTCCTCGTTTATGATTCCCGGATCCAACCTATCAGTGACAGAACTCCCAAGAAATTGACAACACGGATATTCCGAGATTGAATTGGTCGGCAAACTTCTCAATTAATTTTTTTCCTGCGTTATCAATCAAGTCAAGTCAATCTAAATGTGATAAATGTTTAAATACAATGCGCACTACATAGTCCGTGGTGTTATCTATAGTCCAGCACCAAATTTTGCATAGAACTTGTACACATACTCGTATTATGGTTTAAAAACACCGGGGCGCACTCTCCTGGGGTTTGGGGTTATAGGGTAACTAACGAATGTTAGGCGTTGCGTCATCACTGGTAATGGTTCGTTATTTCGACATACCGGTAAGCTTCCCAGGTTTTAAACCCCGTTACTTTTCTCGTGAAGGTATTTGAGGAGTGTAGCAATCCATTTGAGGACGATAAATTGACTGGAATCAATGGTAGCAGAATTTTGTTTTCTAAGGAATGCAAGTATGTTATTTCGGTCTTTGAAATTGGATTTCTATTTACAAAACAAATATGAATAGCAAATAACTTAAAAGCTAATAAATATAATCCAGAGCGAATATTGGATTTTTTTTCGAATTAACAATTAATACATAAGATCCAACAAATCATTTTAGTTTTGACTAAGCAAGCAATCTCTTTATCACTCCCTGTTTAAATGCTTCAGAATTGTAATGTATATATATTTCAATATTTTCTAGCATATAGCTAGGAAAAGTAGTTGTTTTAATAGATTCTACAAGATTTTATGCATTTTAAAGTTTAACATCTTCTGGATAACTGTATTGAATTTCAATTCTGTCGAAACTAATGTCACAAAATGTCACTGAAAGTGATGAAGTATTAATATTTTAAATTGAAGTATAAATGATCAATAAAACAAATTACACATCACTCTGAAGATCCTCAATGAAGGTGAAATAACGTGTACAACTTCTAAGTGGTTCGTTTCCGTCCAGATATACAAGTGGTAAGTGTATATATATATATATATATATATATATATATATATATATATATATATATATATATATATATATATATATATATATATATATATATATATATATATATATATATATATATATATATATATATATATATATATATATATATATATATATATATATATATATATATATATATATATATATATATATATATATCTACATATTTACATATTTTTACATATTTACATATATTTACATATTTACATATATATATATATATATATATATATATATATATATATATATATATATATATATATATATATATATATATATATATATATATATATATATATATATATATATATATATATATATATATATATATATATATATATATATATATATATATATATATATATATATATATATATATATATATATATATATATAATATATATATATATATATATATATATATATATATATATATATATATATATATATATATATATATATATATATATATATATATATATATATATATATATATATCGTGTGTACTGCTTTTGTACCTAAGTTTAAACTTACGACACTAATTAATAGAGAATGATTTTCAGAAGCAGAGAGATCAGTGTCGGCATCGATTTTCATCGAGACAGGCACCTGAGAAGCGGAAAGATCAAAGTAAAAATTTAGTTATTGTCTACACGCCAATAATGGATTACGTACAAGAAATAAAGTCTGTACGAATAGCCCTTGAAATAAAATAAGAGAGATGATGAGAATTTTAAATGTCACTTTCAGGAACATAAATAAAATTACATGTTATATAGGTAGGTATATAATAATATTAATATATATTAATTTTTACGAAAAGTACCTAAGTACTATTTATACGCTAAAAATAACACCGAGTGGGCAACAACATCTCTATACATATTTCATATCTTGAATACTCTATATATTTGCAATATCAGGTACAATATCTTTGATGTTTCTAATGAAACACCGTCTGTTAAAAACATTCTTTCTTTTAGAAACTCTGTTAGGTTTTCAGTTCTGTTACAGTCACTTCCAAGCATTATGTTGAAAATTCGTAATAGTGTCTATTTTCTATTCTAATACTAATGTCCGCCACACGAGAGTTGAACAATGACGTATGAGGAGGAAGGTTGAGAAAATATGAAACAAGCTTCTGTCGTGATCAGAGCATAATAGAAATTTGGCTTTTTTGTAACGATAAGTACCGAAAGATAAGTAACGATAGTACAAAAATACGATAGAAACCTTTGGAATTAGTATATTAACAGAAAACGTGGCAACATCTGAATTCTTATTCTGCATTATTTGCATTATTCAACTCTCATGAGGTGGACTTGTATGTAGTATTATGTTTGATTATAGCATTTTATTTTATCCTTTTGTAAAATCCGACCACCATTATTAACCTACGTAATAAGAAAGTTATTTCTTGTCTACGGCCCGCGACCTGCGTAAGTCCGGAAATTACACCCTCAGCTAAGCAAAGGTTGCCCATACCTGCACTAGAGTATTCAATTACATGTCAATTACATTTTAAATCCGATAATATAATTATGTATGATAAACTTTTAACTTTAATATTAATAGGAATCCTCGAGCTTTTTTTGCAAAAAATATTCTTTCATAAATAATCCTTAATTAATATTTTCCCCAATTGTGTGTCATTTATGGTATATTTGCATGATAGGATACGATCTCTAATATACCTACCCACCAAAAGTCTAATGCTGTTGGGTTTTCCTGAATTACGACAAATTGCCTTCCATTACGACTTCGAATAAGTAAAATAACCAATTCCTCGTATTGAGCCACTGAATAATTCAGTCAAATAATAACAACCAGCTATCAAGTAAATAAATTGCCTCTGCGCCGTTACACAAGTATAGCATCTAAATTACGCTGTAATTTCTACAACTATATATGTAGATCAGATACGAGGTAAATTGATGGTATAAAGCTACCCTTTCATCATTACCTTCCATTATGCTGTCTAAAACGTGGTCTATTTGTCTGTTTAATATCGGCATGTATAAATGATGAAATAACAAATCGACCCCCGCATATTAGATATTATATTAAATGTTCAATTCATATAGAACATTATAGCAGATCGGGAACTCATAATTATAGACGTTTGTTGTCCAATGACAGTTCTATAAGTCTGAAAGGGAAGCGGCCGCCATTGCGGCCCATATAAAATTAATAACATCCTCATCTAGTTGTCTGTCAGTTGCACCAAGGGTTTTTGCGATATTCATGTCGGTGCTGAGTAATAACTATTACTTTTTATTAACCACTGATGATTTAAAAATCTTAGCAGGACACCATTTATTTGTAATATTTGCGATGACTAAATTAACATTTTATTAAGAATTTAGTCTCATAATTACTTTACTCTTCACGTGGTATTATGTGGAAGAGAAAGTAATAAGTATATTGCATTTGATCGGGAAAAACTAAAATCGCCAATTCTCGTCATAGGCAATTGATTATATCATATAGAATGGAACTAATACATTCATGAGTTTTTATTGTAGAAGTCAGTCAATGGGTCATTCAAGAAGAAAAATCCGCAGAGTGTTATTAAATTAAAAGGTGGAAATGGGATATAAGGGTGAAAATGCAACCGTTTAAGTTTTTCAATACATCTGGCTTTCATATATACTTTTTTGCATATAACTTTATTTTGGGTCATATATAGGTATAGGTATTGCTTTATAGAAAAAAAGTAGACATTATTTTCTTTAAAATTCTGGGCCACAAATTTTTTGGGTTAAAGATTGACCGAAATATTACCACTCGAAAACAGCTTTTTTTCAATTTTTATCCCTCTTATACAGATATTGTTTTCATTATCTTTTTGTTGAAAAAAGGCATTTTAAGTTTATTGATTAATAATACAAAACTATTTAAACAAATGTATGTAACCATGGTGCTTATAGTGATTATATTATATATAGTGATTATATTTCTTCAATTTTCAAAATTCTCAAAATATATATCGATATCATCAACCATATCTTCAGTAATATCGTCCTCTGTAATATCGGCTACTTGCACATTATCAAATTGATCCTCATACATTCTTTGTAAAATATGGAACAAGTAATTTGTAATTTTCTGCAACCACAGTTTCCATGACAGCCTGTAGTGCAACCATATGCCACTTTTCTATCAAAATCTCTGGCGCAGGAAATGATTGCATCGCAATCGCTATTAATCCATATTTAGAATTTTTCCAACCCCAGTTCACAGGGTTTAAGTGATTTCCTTGTCACTGTTGGATTTGGAAATATGTTCTTAAGCCATTTAGTTTGATTATAATTTTCTTTTAAAGACACCATGGTTACATAGGTACATTAATTTGTTTGAATTATTATTTATTATCAACCAATAAACTTAAAATACCTTTTTATATTGAGTGAAATAATATTTTTCTCAACAAAATGAGAATTAAAACAATATTTGGTCAATTTTTAACAAAAAAAAATTTCGACCCAGCATTTTTAAGGAAATTTTTTCTACTTTTTATTCTATAAAATAATGTGTACGTACACACCTATCTCTGACTAAAAAAGTTAAAGGCAAAAAAGCAAAAAAAAACTCCAAATTTTGGTTTTTATTTCTTTTAGTTTGTCTTTCTCTTTCTTTCATTTTCGACAATAAAAACTTTTAAATAAGCTTTGACGGTGAAATCAATTATATACAATAAGTTTCATATAAAGTATATCGAAATTTTGTTTCGTTTGCGAGATATATTAAAAAACTAAAAAGGGTGCATTTTCACCCCTAACTCCAAATTCCACCCTCTAATTTAATAACACTCTGCGGCTTTTTTTCTTAAATGACCCATTGAGCAATTTCCGAAAAAAAAACTGTGAACGTGTCTTAGTTCGTTATTGTCCTGGCCAAAAATGTTTGTCATTATGATACAACAATTTTTGCAATTTTTACAAATATTTAAGATCGCGGCTACAACTTGAAAAAAAATATTTTACTCACAATCGGTTAGTAATTTATGGATTTCTAACCTTTGAAGTAATCGGGAAGCGACTTATTACTTACTTTACTTTCCCAGCTAGCCGGGAAAGTACTTTCCCGGCTAGCATCTGTCACTTTTCTTACCTGGAAATGTCAATGTCATTTTTGATTAAAAGATGGTTTAGAAAGAATAGAATCCACGCAACATTTATTTAATTCAGAAACAACAACAACAATAACAAAAAGAAAACTATTTGGAATTATAAATATTAATAGTTACATTGGAATTATGATTACTATTAACGGTTAAAGTAAGACCGTGTTGCTCAAAATTATGAGTTTCAGAAATAGAGGAAGACGCCGACGTTTCTGGATTTTCTACATGAGACAACATATTAGCAATTTTTATTTGTCCATGTAATGAATTCTCCACATATCCCTCTGCTACGGTGTTGGATTTCCAACCCCCCAACTTTTTCAACTGTAGGATGTCTCCACCTGTATTTGCTAATAATGTTGCTGAAGTACGTCTAAAACAATGTCCTGTAAACCTGTTAACATTTTCCAGCTTTAAATAAGTTGCTATTTTTTTGGGAAAACTTCCTATAGCATTATGCCCAAAAGGCTGTCGTGTAATTTTACCAAATCTTATTTGTAAAAAAAATCTATCAGAGTCAATGTTATTACGAAGGTCACAGTATTGCTTTATTATATTTATCCATTCCGATTTTGTAATTACAAATGTACGGGAAGAGTAGGTTTTTGTGACAGGAATCACTATTATAATTCGATTTTCTAAAATATCCAGGTCACTTATTTTCATTTTTAAAAGTTCATCGCACCTACAGGCTCCGGAAATGCCAATAATTAAAGCAACCTAAAAAAATTTAATATAACATATATTTAATATGCACTAAATAAATTAAAATTACCTTTTGAGGAAGATATTCTATCGGGGCATTGTTTAAAAATGTATCGATGTCTGCTTCAGAAAAAACACTTGACTTTTTAGCTTGATATCCCACATTCTTCCTTTTCAAAAATGCCTTCAATTTTGCGTAATTACTAATATCAACATTATGCCTAAAGTTTAATACTGCTCGCAACATCGAATATCTTGACCATAATGTGGAGGCTTTACTTTGTTTGCTTATTTCACAAAAATAAGCAAGAAGTACCGTCTCAGAGGTATGCTGCACACCTTTAGCCACGCACCATTTACTGTATAGTTCATAGGTGTTTTCATACATCTCCCTGCTTTTTTCAGGAATTATTCCTTCAGTAGCTCTCTCTGCAGCTACCCGCACTTCTGGTGGCGTACATTCAAATTCACTATCAGACATTTTTGTAAAATAAACACAATTTGATTATATGTACAATTAATGGCGTCGTGTATCGCCTAAATGTCAGATTCAACAAACTTGTTTTGTTACCTAGCAACGATCTCACAGGTTACTTAAAATAATTCATCTTATCACATAATGAAAATGGATACAGATATTTGAAACGAAATTATTATTGGTATATTGTGAGTATTAGAAATCCATAAACTACTAACCGATTGTGAGTAAAATAGTATACAAACCTCGCGGGAACTCATTCTAGCCTCGCGTCTGTAGTTTACCTCGGTGCTTCGCACCTCGGTAAACTACCTTGCCGCACGGCTGAAATAGAGTACTTTCCCGCTCGGTATGTAATGTACTATTTCTTCATCAATGCAACTTAAAATCGTAACATTTTTCATCGAATACCTACATTAAATATATTATTTCGAACTCCTAACCTTATTCCAACTAACATTAATAACATGATATTTATCCCAAATACCAACGTAATCCTAATTTGTAACTGCATACTTTGCTTATTACATTAAATATCTGAATCTGCGGACTATCTGCAGTCAGAACCTAGCCGCGAGACTTGACCGGTAAGATTTCGATCTTCGTAGTTAAGCAAGGCCGGCGTTGGTGGCACTTGGATGGGTGAGCTAGGCAGGTTTCGCGATGGGCTGTGGCAGTCCAACTGGGAACACTCAATATCTGCCGCGGACGCGTGGTCCCAGATCCATACTATCACATAAAAATTGTAGAGACTTTGCCACCAAGCCACCCGTAATAAATAGGATGGTTTGAAAAAGAAAAGTACTCAAGTAAAAAGGAGGAATGCACAAAGGGCCTAATGAGGCCTAAATGCTGTAGTAGAAGTAAAAAACCACTACACTCCGACTCATATACATACATCGTCGCCCCAGAACCAGACTATTCCATGTCCATTTTTTAAAATTTTACAGGAGACGATTTTCAAAGTTTGAAAGCTAAGATATCATAATAGTAAATGTATTGTGGTATAATTTTATTTGTGTTGGTAACTATATGCTATGTACTTTTAAACAAATGCAGTTTGCAATAAATAGTGACAACGAATTTTGAGAAAAAAAAATATGCAAAAAAGTATATTTGGACATAGAATAATTTGGACTAATAATTGCGTTAGTAATTTCTATTGCAATGTATTCTATCCATATCTGTATTAAAGAAAATTAATAAAAACAATGCAAGTTTAGTGGTATAATGTTTATAATAATAAAAAACAACTTAAACTTATTAGAATTATTGAAAAATAGTTTAATATTTTATTTCAAATAACAAACTAAAATAAACATTTTGACATCAAACTCAGAACGTCTAAAAATCTTTAATGATACATTTCCAGAATTGTAAATCCACTGCTGAAAAATGATTCGCTAAGGATCTGATATGTGAAATTTTGTCTTGCGAAAGAGGTTGAGGGGGAGGCTGAACCATGGGATCTTGAATCTTCTGCAGAAACGCCTTGGAAACATTTTGCCTGTCACTACCTTTTAAGAATGCCACTCGGTGCAAATCCACTTCGCTAAACTTCAGTTTATATTTTAAGATGTTCAAGTTATTTTCATAAGAAAGCTGGACAACATCTTTATATGGGACTTTAGAGAGAGTCATACTCCTTGCTAAAATTTTAAAATCCAAAAAATTTTGTTTTTGCCTTTGAATTAGTGTATAAGGCTTCTTAGATCTTGCATTCTTAATAGCTTTAAAAATGGCGAGTGGACTATGCAATTCCAGTTTGTTCAAATGCCGGTCCAAAACACTATGCATGGCATCAACTTCTTGGACACAGCTGTGGCCAGGCACTTGAAATTTCTGCGTAATAGATTTCACTGTCGGGTGTTCTTTAAGAAAATACAATAAAGTTGCAGACATGTGAGAATTTTTATTTTGTGGCACACATGAATCTGACCACAAAATTATTGTTTTAAGGTTAGGCCTTTCTTCCAAAAGTTTTTTAAGTAACAGATACAATGCACTCGCAATGTCTATACCTTTTCTTCCGCCAAGTAATTCATGGCATAATCCACAATATCCTTTCTTTTGTGCTACATCACATGCTGTTAAATTGTACACAGCAAATTTCTTTTTGTAATACGCTTTAGAAATTTGTGTCTGAGGGCAAGTTAACACGCTCTGCATATCGAAGCAAATGAGGGCTGAAGATTCATCTTCTTTACAGGTATTCACATCTCCTCTCGGGCCGACAGCTTGGCTTCTATGTGCATCCTGTATTTTTCCTCTAGCTGATCACTAATTAAAGCATTTTCTTGCTTTTTTGAATCGTACTCAGAACATTTGTCACACAGATCTTTTTTTGGTTTATGGAAGCCAATATTATATTCTTCATTAAAAATATGGGAATACAACCATTTTTTTTCTGGAATCAAATTGTTCTCTCTACAGTACTGTACATACAGATCATACATTTTACTTAAAGATAATGTTCTTTCCAAATATTTCCTTGAGGAACTACTCCTGCAATAATGAGCAGGAATGCAGGGAAACATGTCTATATGATCTCTTATTGTTTGTCTCTTCTTATCCTTAATTCGTAAGCTAGTTTTTGAGCCCCTATGATCTTTACTCGGCGTTGTTGTAATACCTGCACGTTTATGAGTATAGAAATAGGATATTCTGATTTGGCTTACAGCCAAAACGCCTAAATAAAAAGCCTTACACACGCGTATTTTTTATCGTTTTTTATAAAATAATATTTAAACGAATACGTTTTTGTTTTTTTGCGCTCTTCATGTCGATTTCTTTTCCTATCTACTAAACATCTTTCAGTTGTTTTGTCATAAAAAAAACTTTTTTCGCTGTCAGTATTGTTCCAAACTTCTTTGTGAATTAACGATACATCGTCTTCACTAAAATGGTCCAGGCATTTGAAACGACAATTTACACAGTTTCTTTTAGGATTTTTTTGGGAACAATGCCACCCTTGCAGCTCTTATATTCCTGACCTGATTGACGCAGTCTTTTTCTTATATTTTTTTTCCATTTCCTAGAATCTCGTTTTCGTTTTCTTGTATTTTTATCATCAGACACTCTAGTAGTGCTGAAAATTAATATACGTTTTAATATTATGTACCTAACATTAAAAGTATTAAAAATACCTGGCCGCCTGAATATCTAAATTTGCCGGACTATTGGAATGATTCAAATTTACTGGACTAATTGTATCACGTCCATCTACGGGGGCATTTATGCTTCTTTGATTTTGATCGACATGTTCATTCTCCTTATCTAAGTTTATTTCAATATTTCTACATTCCAAATCGGATAAACTTTCATCAGTATCGTATCGACTAAAACGATTAAAATAGAAAACTTACCCTAACCTCAAAAGAAAAGTAAAGTAATAACTTACGGAGTTTCCCTTCCACTTATTGACGGCTGATATTCTGACCCAGAGTCTTGGTACGGCTCAGAAAGTTCTTCGTCACTCATATTAAACTATATTTCCGCAAAAGCAAAAATCAGCACTTAATTACAATCAAAACAAACAAGCACTAAACATCACTGCACAATAATAATAGTTTGGAGCCAACTTATTTTATGTCCACACGTGACGCGATTTCATTCATTCTTATTGGGCGAGGTCAGATAGTATATTTTGGTCCGGATTTTAATCAAGTTGAATGGACATAGAATAAAACGAACACGGCGTATCGCGATAAATATATGGGATAGACTCACTTGGAATATATTGGCATAAAGAGCTTTAAACATAGGCTATTTTGGAATTAAAACCTTAATATTAAAAAAAAATGGACATGGAACAGTCTGGTTCTGGGGCGACGACATACATACATACATACATACATAAAGCGGCGAGAAACAAAGTCGAGACTAAAATATTTAATTTTCTCTTTTTCTAGTACGCGGCATTTTAATTTTAAATTCTATTACATTTTAACTTTTACCCAACAATGTTAGTTACCGGCATGCAAGACATATATACGACGGCGTATATAGACCAGGATAAGAAAAAATAATTCATTTATTGTCAGATTTAATCTGGCCATTGACAGAAATAATCTGTCAATGGCTAGATTTAATCTGGCATTTGACGGATTTAATCAGGCAATTGATAGATTTAATCTGGTAACTGACAGATTTAATCTGGCAATTGACAGATTAAATCTAGTAATTGGCATATTTAATCTGGCAATTGACAGATTTAATTTGGCAATTGACACATTTGTTCAGTCATTCGACGGATTTCTATATAAATTGCCTATACGATATTACCAGATTAAATATAGCAATTGACAGATTATTTATGTCAATTGTCAGATTAAATTTGGCAATTAAAGGAATTATTGTTTCTTGCCCTGATATGTATACGCCGTCGTACGAACCAGCACTTATATATGTGTTGAAATAAAATATAAAATAAAGTTGAATCAGACACGTAAACATACAAAATATACAAACAGGCTGTCTCAAGTCTAAAAGCCTGACCGAAGGGCTTCGACAATGGCGATTGGCGCAATTTCGTCATCTGATAGGTACAAGATGCGGCATCTGAGACTGCTTGCCGTGATTATTACGCCGCAATCCGATTGTCAGCATGGCCGATGCATGACCTTGCACATAACCGTCAAAAAAAACGCACAACAATCATGGTTACGGTTAACCGTTTGACAGCAATAATCGTGAATTACCTGTAACCGTAATCGTTGCATCACTAAAAAATAGTTAACTAAAAATTTACTATAATTTCTATAAATATAATATCATAATCAAGGTTATTAACTACAACTATACGATACTTTATATATTCAGTCAAGTGATTTCAATTAAGTTCCATTTATACACACACACCTGTGAACTATGTATGTTCATTTTTGCTACTGTGTTTAAAACGACAGTCTATGCACCCGCGTTCCTTCCCTATAATTATTTTGGTACACCTTGTGCGTGTTCGATGCTCTATTATTGTATGCTTTTCCAATGTTTATGTTCTATTAGTTAAATGTTCTATGCTATTTTTATTAACTCATAAATCAAAACTCATAGCTCAAGTTTTCACCACCTTTGCTTGTTTTAAAATTTTGAAAGGCAGATTAAAAATATAGGATGAAAGGTAGATTAATTATGAAGGGTACATTAGAAATAAAATATGGAAATCTCTGAAAAACAAAATACGATATTTTTTTATGGGTGCCTACGATCATTTGTACTCACTGCGTTGGCAATACTGAGTGGCACGGATTTAATGTTGCCTGTATAGCCATAAAGTCTATGTTCAGAGATTAACGTTTTAATTCTAGAGAGCAAATTCCTGGAAAGCTAAATTTATATTGTTCTAAACCATAAAATGAAAAGTTGTTCCTTAAGATGAAAGCAATTTCTTGAAGAACAGGGAGTTACTAACTATAGCAAATGTTTTTGATGTTCTCCAATAAAATTTTCTAGGTTTAACATATATCCAGCCATCCCCATACGATCAAAATTGGAGAAGGTTTTAAAAAAACTTCTACAACGATGGGCGCAACTTTTGAAGTGAGTATATGTACTTTTTATTTACAAAATTATTATAACCATGTAATAAATAGCGAAAAATAACCTAAGTAAATCACAAAACTGTTTTACTGTTTTTGAGAAAATTTTCATCTTGCATCGCTCTAACTCGTTAGATATTAGACTTCCAAAAAAATTTGCAAAAATGTGAGGCAGGTGTATTTTGTCTTCTTTAACTTGTAAAGACATTTTCATTGTTGGATCAACGCTCCGTTTATTTTTAAAAACAATTTTTTGTACCTTTTATTCTGGATGGATGGCGGTCGGGTCGAAAATTTAAATTTTTTATCCAGGTTCAGACTTAAGCAACATATTTAAAAAGTATTACTACCAATGTCTTTTTGGCCCTACAGACTGGATTATAATTTCCTTCTATTTTTGTTGTACTGTATAAGATCTGTTGATATAATGCAATTAGGGCAATATCAAATTAAAACAAGTATTTTCCAGTACACATATTAATAATATAACTGCAACTGTATTTCGTCGACGATAAAATGTAGCTACCTAGTTTTCACTGGTGCAGATGGTAAGAACCCCAACCCTACGCTGGCCTAAACATAATTATTATCCAGCCCTTACGTCTCATATAATTCAATTCACAGTGTCAGTATAGTATGGAGTGTTGATGTAATATATTACAAATGATGCTTTATAATACTAAGTAGTCTACTATTTGAATACACATAATTTATTAATAAAATTCAAGAAGGGGCAAAGCCACAAATTGCGTTTTTATGTGCATAAACTATCTGACCTCATTTTCCTCTATGGCAAACTACATATCTACTAGGGCAATTTTAACGAAGGTTGTTCTATTGTGAATTATAATCGTAATTATAGAGATTTAAACGTTAGAGTCATTAGTGGATGTTCTAATAATCTGTATAAATCACTTTTATGAACGTAGAGATGTGTGTATGGATATTTTTATTTTTTATCAACAGTAAAACCATAAAGGCAGTATGACCATTTTTATCGGATACTTTGTATAGAAATAAGTGATTTTATAAGAATAATTGACATGAAGAAACGCCGAGACCGTAGGTCGAGCGATTTTGTCAAATGTCAGTTTTTCGAGTAAAACTAATTGCTGATTGACAAAATTGTTAGTTAAAAAGAAATTTATCCATAAAAGAAAAGCTCGAGTGTTTTTTGGCAAGATAAATTAACAACAACAAAAATAATTATCTTTACTTATACAATTATTAGAAGTATAGGCCAGTCATATAGTACAGTACAAATCGCTAAAATCGCAAGCTAATAACGGCTAGTTCTGATTTTAACATTGGAAATGTTTATGTTTAGACAAGAGTATATGGGGACCAAGTTAGAAGTTTTCGTTCATGGCCAAAAGACAGCGGTGTCGCGATCGAGTGACGCAATACATGTAGATATCGCAGCGCTCGGCCTTCTAGCGGCGTGAAGAGTACTGGTGAGTATTCAGTGTAGCTATATTGGGAGAGGTGGCGCATTGCTAGTAGTGATGGTAATAATCGGGATATTTTCATAATCATAATTTTCATAAATTTAATAATTCGAGTGTAAACGAATGCCCAACGATAATTAAAATAAAAGAACAAGTGTAGGCTACAAACGTATATTATTCTAAACTAACTAACAAAGCCTCTACATATTTTTCCTTTCGTAGGGCCGTCAAAGCAGCCCATAAATACTTTACAGTTATCGAAACTGTTTCGCCCTGAAGGCAATTAAATATGTCTACCGCCATCTCGATAACATAAACAATAAACATATCGCTCAGCCGGTACGGTCCTATCCTAAAAGAGTCGACACCGGGCGTTAGTGTTTACACGAGATATATAATCGAGATTCTGATTTAGCTAATGAGCGGCCGCGTTTTAAGAATATACATTCAGCAGCATACACATTTAAAAGAGTAAACTGATGAATGTGAATATTGAAATTATTATTTGAATTGTTTCTTATTTATAATTTTTTAAATAAAAAAGAATGCCTGACAGCATTCACTGCATAATTCCCGATCGTGAAAGCTGCCTGGGTCACTTGGCCGCTAGTGTTTATTAATTAATTATTAATCTTATGAATATTAGTTTTACCTGTAATATCAAAACTGTTCAAGTATAAGTAGTAATTCCGTTAATTTTACTTGCCCAAAAAATAGTAACGACGACCACAAAAATCATATATTTTATACGGGGTGATCACAAATTACAAAATCTCAAAAAATTTTAAATTTTTGTGGAAAAGCTATTATTTATAAAAGTTTTTGCTTGCCTAAAGCAATGTCGTCAAAAATTATGTTTATTATACGGGGTGGTCAAAAATTACAAAAATCTTAAAATTCGGTAAAAGTAAAGTTTGTACTTTTTGATCACCACGTATAAAAAACTAATGATGATTTTGCCGCAATTGTTTTTATACGGGGTGTTCAAAAATCACAGTTTACTCTTCGACAAAAATCATATTCTTTATACGGGGTGGTCGCACATTACAAAATCTCAAAAAAATGTTTAGTTTTCAGGAAAGCGCTATTATTTTTAAAAGTTTTTGCTTGCCTAAAGTAATGTCGACAAAAATTATGTTTAAGTATTATACGGGGCGGTAAAAAATTACAAAAGAAAATATTATTTATAAAAGTTTTTAGTTGCCCAAAAAATAGTAATAACGTCGACAAAAATCATATTTTTTATACGGGGTGGTCACAAATTACAAAATATCAAAAAATGTTTAGTTTTCGGGAAAACGCTATTATTTATAAAAGTTTTTGCTTGCTTAAAGTAAAGTCGACAAAAATTATGTTTATTATACGGGGTGGTCAAAAATTATAAAATCAATTCAAGAGTAAAGTTTGTACTTTTTGATCACCACGTATAAAAAACTAATGATCATTTAGCCACAATTGTTTTTATACGGGGTGATCAAAAATCACAGTTTCCTCTTTTCAAATTTTAAGATTTTGTAATTCTTAACCACCCTGTGTATACAACACAATTTTTGACAAAGTCATCACTATTCTTAGGCAAACAAAAACTTTTTTAGCATTCATTCGAAAACAAAAAAAATGATACTGTAATTTCTGACCACCCCATGCAAGATAACCTGTTTAAAACGACAAAACCTTCAGGGTCAAATGAACAAAAAAATCGTAACACAACTGAGTTTTATTTTTATTCAATTCACTTGAGAAAATTTTACCAGTTGTGTCTGGTATTTTCAATACGCCTGCGATACTTGCGTAATATGTAAGATCTGTGATTGTTTTTTTAAGTTTAACTGCAAATCCAATATAAGTTGGTTAATTAAAAATTATGTTCATTATTTCTTACTACATACCTAACTCGTAAATTGAGATGTGTATTATATTAGTAATACTTAAGTTTTTCAAAAATAAAATGCTAAAAAATTATGTTTATATTTATATATAACCTTGTGTGTATAATAAACAGTTAATAGACCTATCCTGTTAGAGCAAGCGAGTGAGATAAATACAACGCAACTTGTATTGAATGAGACAATAACTCGGGGCGTAGTGCGTTCTGCGCATTCTTGTGGCAAATTGTGACAGTATCCATACTCAATATTATATTAAATTATTAACTAACGTGTTATTCTAAATTTATAAAATGCTAGGGACCCAATCGTACGCCAAACATTACTAATAAACACTTAATAAACATAAGCATTCTAAAGCCAATCTGGAAATTGCCACAAGCATGCACACGCACCATAGTATTTGACGTATTCGAAACAACTCAAAAGGATCGGTATATTATGTTTCATATATTTTGTTATCATTTCTAATGTCTCCGATAGTTGCAAGGATTGCGAAATCTGTGAATTTTTTATTATGTTATTAGTATGGACCACTGTAGTGTATATCCAGGTTTGCAGCTTCAAAAGACGTGCTAACTTCGTAGCACTCGAAAAACCGCGAAATTTTTGCACATTTTTCGGGTTTTGCATTATATTGCATTATATTTTGCATTATTGCATTATATAAACTATGAGCGTTTTCAAAACATGTTATTATGTTTTTAAAGTAGATTTAATTTTCCACCATTTGACACTAGAAGCAGCTCTGTAGGTATAATAGTTACCATATTGCAGCTCTGCAAAAATTGGCATTTTTTTTCCAAAAAAGAGTGTAGTGCCATAACGGCCACACGTGCTCTCAATATCTTATTTGTTATATTTATTATTTGTTATTGTATATAAAGTAAAACTAGTTCACGCGGTGTAAACATACCCAGTAAAATTGCCAGCTAAGACATTGTTCGGATCAAGGCCGACTTCATACAATTAGTGTAAATACCTAAGTACCGACCTAGTCAACATTATATAAGGCGGTAACTAGGTCACCCAACAGAATTCATTCCAAGACATTCGCACATACTGCATGTCTGCAGTCTGTGCTGTGTCATTATTTAATCCAACGTCAATACCGAATAAACGTTATTAATTGTTCCTGGCGAGTTTCATTCGAATGCCATTACGGCATTACAAGAGAAATAATAATTTGTTCAACTTTCGTCCACGAAATAAGTCAACATACTCATTTTACGGGTAATGCCATAGTAGGGGATGTTGTAGCGAATGTAATTAGCTTTAATATTAGCATATAACGACGTATGTTGGTCTGATAGTTTCCTCACAATGCTTAAAAATCAAAAAAAAAGTATAACGTACATACTTACATGTTAATTTCTTAACGCACTGCAAATTTGCTTTCCATATTTGTTTTCTTATACAAATTGTACTATAATGCGAAACATATACCTACAGATTATACATATAACCTGCAGCACGGTGCAGTCACACAACACGTAAGGTGCTATGATTCTCTGCAGCGCAACGAAGTCATCAACTATCATAAAAATGACCCAGGAGAAGTTGCTGGCTAATGGCAGCAACAAACGACGACTGAGTGCTCTGATATGCTTCGCCTTCCAAAACCATGGAATTGAGAAGAAGCAGGCAGTCGAGGATGCTGACTGCGACATCGTCAAGGTGGCACTTGACAAAAGCACCTCTTTTCAGTCAGTGCTAATC